>CM074488.1:27806945-27837028 GCA_037389245.1 Oryzias sinensis
CGCATCAACAACTTGTTTGGTAGTTCAAAGAATGTCACCATAAATCTGTCTCTGTTTTGGTTGTTGGCGTGGGGGCGGGGCTTCTTCACAGTCTTCTGTGTGTGTGTGTGTGTGCGCAGGCGTACGCCTGGGCGTTTGAGGGGATGCGTCAGCTGGCAGCGATCAGCATGGACGACTGCACACATCCGGAAACGTGCAGCGCCGCGATTGGCCGTCTGGAGGAGTACCGCCAGAAGCACCCGCCCATCCCAGACGCCCGCTTCCAGGAGATGAAGGCGGAGGCGGGCGAGCTGCGGGGGGAGCCCGGCCTCTACCAGTGGAGCTTCGCGTGGTCCAAGTGCCAGGAGACCCGGGCGACATTGGATCGGAAGATGGAGGCGGCCCTGAGGACTCGGGACTCCGCCTATCGGCGCCGCTCTGACTCCTCCGCTAGCTTAAGCTCCACCTCCTCCAGAAGAACTCTGTCTGGACTCTGGGCGAGTCGGAAGAACAGCACCTGCTCCCCAGAGGAGGGGCCAAGCTCCTCCCCACCTGTGACCCCCCAGCACACGCCGCTCCTGCAGCGTCTGTTCCGCAGCTCCTCCTCTGAGGAGTCGGCGGATCAGGGGGACGTCTCCACGCCACGTTTTTCCCGCCTCAACTCCTCCCCCAGCTTCAGCCCCCCATGCTCCTCTCCCTCCTTCCTCTCCTTCAGCAGGAGGCAGCAGCTAAGAAAGACTCAGAGCTTCGACTGCCCCCCCACCCCCCAGGGGCCACGCTGCGGCCCGTCCCCCCGCACTCTCAGTGAACCGCCCCCCCGGGGAAACACGGGCGTGTTCATCCGCGGCCTGGAGGTCAGCAGCACCGCGGCGGCCGACCGCGCGCTCTGCTCCAGGACGGGGGCCCAGAGCTGGGCCGGACCCCCCCCGGATACCCCAGGGACCCCCGCGGGCGACGCCCGCCCCCGAGGAAGGTGGGTAAGAATCCGTCTGAGCGCGAGCGGCAGAAAGCGCCGACCTGAACGCCGCTTCTGCACAGGAAGCTGCGGCACATCGTGGAGGAGATGGTGACCACGGAGCGCGAGTACGTGCGCTCGCTGCACTACATCATCCACCACTACTTCCCGGAGATGGACCGGGCCGACCTCCCCCAGGACCTGCGGGGGAAGCGCTCCATCGTGTTCGGGAACCTGGAGAAGCTGCTGGACTTCCACAGCCAGTTCTTCCTGAAGGAGCTGGAGGCGTGCTGGAGACACCCCCTGAGGGTGCCGCACTGCTTCCTGAGACACGTATGTGGGGGAGGGGGTCACCTGTCTGTCAGGTCACGTAAGGACACAATAATGAGTGTGTGTGTGTGTGTGTGGAGCAGCAGGAGCAATTCAGCCTCTACGCCCTCTACAGCAAGAACAAACCCAAGTCCGATGCTCTGCTGGCCAGCCATGGACACGCCTTCTTCAGGGTGAGAACTGCTACCTCTGACCCCTGGGGCTCCGCCCCAAACTCCTCCCACACTAAGCCTTCTCCTCCTCAGAGGAAGCAGCTGGAGCTCGGAGATAAGATGGACCTGTCTTCCTATCTGCTGAAGCCTATCCAGAGGATGAGTAAGTACGCTCTGCTCCTCACTGACCTCATGAAGGAGGTGGGCGTGGCCCAGGAGGCGGAGCTCGGCGCACTGCAGGCTGCCACCAGCATGGTGAAGTTCCAGCTCCGGCATGGCAACGACCTGCTGGCGATGGACGCCATCCGGGACTGTGACGTGAGTTTAGCAACGATTGTCCTTCGCCTGAAAGCACCTTTTACAGATCAGACACGACCACCAGAAGCTCGTTTTTCCTACAGTTTTGAACTCAGCAGTTCCGCCTACAAACATAATGTAAACAGTAGCTGGATGTTCTGAAACATTCAGAGAAGAACCCGGATCAGAACCTGCTCTTCCTGTTCTCTGCAGGTGAACCTGAAGGAGCAGGGTCAGCTGATCCGCCAGGATGAGTTCACTGTCTGGAGCGGCCGGAGGAAATGCCAGCGTCACATCTTCCTCTTCCAGGAGCTCGTCCTCTTCAGCAAACTCAGGAAGGTGGAGGGGGGGCTGGACATCTTCATCTACAAGCAGTCCTACAAGGTGACCCGCCGGCTGAGACCCGCTCTGAGGCGGCGCCGAGTTCTGACGGGTCGCCGAGTTCTGACGGGTCGCTCTGCTGTCAGACCGCAGATATCGGGCTGACCGAGTCGACGGGGGACAGCGGTCTGAGGTTCGAGATCTGGTTCAGGAGGAGGACGTCCAAGAACCAGACCTTCATCTTTCAGGCGCCCTCGGCGGAGGTAAAGCGAGCGTGGACGGGCGACATCGCCCGGATCCTGTGGACCCAAGCAGCCCGGAACAAAGGTGGGTCCAGTGGGGGCAGAACCGTTGGGGGAATCCAAAATGCTCACCTGTCTTTCTGTGCAGAGATGCGTTTGAAGGAGATGGTGTCCATGGGGGTGGGGAGCAAACCGTTCCTGGACATCCAGCCGAGCGACGCGGCCATCAGCAACCGCGCCGTTCACATCATGAAGACCAGAGGTACGGCGCCATCTCCTGGAGGACAGAGCGCCATCGGTCGCCTGCAGATACTCATCTCTCTGCTTTCAGGAGCCAGAACGCGGGCGTCCATCGCTGTCTCCGCCTTTGACCACTCCCACCCATTTCAGAGGGGCACCGTGACCCCAGAGGGCCCGGCTTCAGGACCATCTTCTTCTAGTCTGCTGGGGCCACTGAATCTGCACATGTATGGACATGACACACACCTGTGCAGGTACGAGGGCACCTGTGCAGTGACACACACCTGTGCAGGTACGAGGGCACCTGTGCAGTGACACACACCTGTGCAGTGACACACACCTGTGTGCAGTGACACACACCTGTGAAGTGACACACACCTGTGCAGTGACGCACACCTGTATGCAGTGACGCACACCTGTATGCAGTGACGCACACCTGTATGCAGTGACACACACATGTATGCAGTGACACACACCTGTGCAGTGACACACACCTGTGTGCAGTGTGACACACACCTGTGGGTTGTAACCCTTTCCTGTCAGACTCGTGACATCCTGTTCTCCTCACAGTGAATCCATCCCGCCTCCCGACTCCTCTTTCAGCTCCTGCATAGAGGAAGACGAGCAGGAACATGAAACAAGCAGCCAGCCCTCCATGAGTACGTGCACACTCGCGCCGTGAACCCTGAAGCTCCGCCTCCTGCATGTTAGCACACCTGTCAGACTCCTCCTTGTGTCTCTGCAGCCACGGAGAGCTCCGGTTCGTCCTCCCGCTGCCTGTCTGGCTCCACAGGCTCCGACAGCGGCTGCGTCTCCTCACACCTGCAGGAGGCGCTGCCTGGTGACACCAACCCCATCCAGGCCCTTTCCTCCCCCTCCTCCTCAAACAAGCCACACCTCAACTACCTTACAGCTGTGAGTGCTCCAGCTCTAGTATTCACCTGTAATGCTGATCAGCTGATCGGTCATGTGACTTCTGCTCCTCCTCAGGATGCTGCTGCCGTGGTCGGCCCGGCCACCACCCTCTGACCGTTAGTGCTGTGAGTGTGACGGCGTTTGCCTGCAGACGCAGACCGTGTGACGGCGTTTGCCTGCAGACGCAGACCGCCTGACGGCGTTTGCGTGCAGACACAGACCGTGTGGCTGTTGGCGTGTCTGCAGGTTCCTCTGGATGTTGGATGTTCGTGCTGTAAATACGTTGCTGGTTTCCTCTCAGCTGGTTCGGCTCGAGTCTCGGATCGTCCGGACCGACCAATCGCAGCAGAGCTTCACTTTTCTATTAAAGGCGTTTGTTTTCAAGTTTCTGTTGGTTTGTGTGGAAACCAGAGATTCATCCTAATGATGGTGAAATGCTGCCCTCTGCTGGACGGACAGCCGAACAGCAGCGCACCAATCAAAGCCGGGACAGAACTCCAAATATAAAACACCTTTATTGGAAGTTTTCACGTCAAAACAAAGTTAATGAGGAAGAAAACTTGAACTTTAGGAGACAATGATACAAAACAGTTGAAGGCCTCTCTGCTGGAGGACCGTTTCTGTAACAAAGTGGTTGTTTTTGCATCAGCACTGTTTCCTCCTGCAAACAGAAGAGCGCTTCACCTGCAGATGAATATCACCTGAAAAATACAAAGGTTTCCGGCCCTTCGGAGACTAAACGAGGTTTTTAAGGGAACACAAACTCTTAATCACAGAAAAAGACTGTTTTAATACATGCAGGATACGGGATTTCTGGACAGTTCTGTGTCTGACGGCTCTTTGGTCACAGTGAAAGGTTCTGCAGGTCGGCGGCCCAAAGTTTCTGGGTCGACCCAGACAACTTCCTCTGGAAGTTTCAAATTAAAGGCCTCTAAAATAAAAGCAACGCATCAAAAGGAGCAGATCAGAAACTTCCTGTGACGCAGATACAGAAAAAAGCAAAATCAAAGCTAAAGAAACTAAGATCAAGTTATAGGCTCCTCCCCTTCTGTAGGCTTTAACTCTGCGAGTTACCAGTAGAACGTCTGAGCAGATTTCTGCAGGAACATTTCTGAGTTTGGATTTGCTGCCTGGATTATGGATTATTGAGTCTTTCTAAAGTCAAACTAAACGCAGACTTTTCTCCTTAAAAAGAACCCCACGCCTCGAGGGCCGGGTCTCCTGCTAACTCCGCCCCTGCAGTAGGACACCCGCCAGTCAGAGGTGGAGTTTGACGGCTCTGAAAGCAGCGGCCCCCCCTGCGCTCCTGACTGCTCGACTCGCGGGCAGGTGAAGTGGGAGGAGCCAAAGGAGTTCAAGAAAAAAGTTTTGGTGGCGATAATCTGGCTGTGCGTTCGGGTGGCGTTAAGAGTTTCTGGTGAGAACGGGGATTTCACGTCAGTTTCAGGTGTGTTGAGCACAAAAACCAGAACCGGGCTCTCCATCCCGGTTCCGCCCACTCATCGCCGTGGCCTCCAAGTGAATCTGTCCAGCAGAAAGGGGAGAGGAGGGGGGCAGTGGGCTCCTTCACGCTGCAGGAGGCTCCGCCTACAGCAGCAGACACCTGAACAGGCTCTTCTTGGAGCGGGGCTCCTTGATCTGGATGGCTCCGCCCCCACCTGCCGAACTGTCGTTATGCTGGAAGAGAACAGGAAGGTGAGGGACGTGGCTACTTCCTGCAGAGCTGGAGGGGACCAGACTCACCATCTTCCTGTTGAGGCGGCTCATGATGTCTCTGGCGAGGGTGAGGAAGGCCTGGGGGGGGCGTGTAAAACTCATTTATAGTTTTCATGTCAGAGGGGATTTTTGTAGCATTGTGTTCAGGTCTTCCAAACATTTTCACTCAAACTTCTAGGAAAACCGCAGCTTCAGGCGGCGTTTTCCAGACGTTCCTGAATGTGTGTTTATGGAGCTCCGCCTCCTTCTGAAGCTCAGGAACAGGAAGGAAAGAATCCCGGAGCCGTCGTGTTAAAGTTCACCGTTAGACGCTGGTCAAATAGGACGCTAAGCTCCTGTTAAGTATTTTGGGATGAATGCCTGCAGGGAGGGGCTAAATAGCTGCTTTGTGTTTTAATGTTTACGATGTGGCCAGAGCTTTATGGAGACGTTGGGTTCTGAACGAACATTTGTGAACACGGAAAAGCAGCAGGCGCCGTCTACGACAGGTGAGGCTGTCAATGAGGCGTGGACAGCGAGGGAAACACAACGGGGGGGGGGGTCCGAGGACTGCGTCGGGTGTCCCAGAGCTCCTCCCTTTTCAGCTCCACACACCGGATTATTTGTTCCCCTTTCCTGGTAGACAGTCCCCCCCCCCCATAAAAAACGGGGGGGGGTTGGATGTTTTTGTTGGATGAGCGGTTGGGCCGTTCTCAGTTGTCATAGTTTAATGTTTATGTTGCACACACCGGCTTTTCTTCGTTTAAGCAGTTAATAATTTTAATTGCTTTGTCTTCCTCAACATTGAGTTTGATGAGTTGTTGACGCCCCCTGGGGGGCGGAGCTATTGTCAACCTTTATTTTAGGACAGACACGGATGATGTTGGTTTGTACCGTTTAACGGCAGCGATGCCGCCGGCGACACGTAAACTACAGACTCTTTGAATTACCGTAAGTCGGTACACGGTCCGAGTTTTGCCAGTCATTTCGGGGTTAAAGACTTCACTCAGCCATGACGACAGTCATCAGAAGGAGGCGGAGCTAAACATGGATGTGATCGCTTGCGGTGACGGGGTGCCACGTATACTCGCCTCCTCCACGTTGATGCTGGACTTTGCGCTGGTCTCCAGAAACTTGATGCTGTAGTCGATGGCGAGCTGAAGGAGAAAACAACAGGAAGTTACTCAGAAACCTCTTCCTGTTTACCGACCAATGAGGTTCCGGCGGCCACCGACCTTCTCGCCTCTGTCCTTGGACACTTGTCTTCTGTCGTTCATGTCGCACTTGTTCCCCAGAACCATCCTCTCCACGTCCGCCGACGCGTGCTGGAAGACAAAACGATGAACCCGTCACGTGTTCTGATCATCACTGGGTCATGTGACTGGGCGTGGCCTACCTCCTCAATGTTGCGTATCCAGTTTCTGATGTTGTCAAACGATTTCTCGTTGGTGATGTCGTAAACAAGCATGATGCCCTGTAGCAGACAGGAAGTGAGGTCACACACTGAGCGGCTGGCCGACCAAAAAGGGGGCGTGTCTTACCATAGCTCCTCTGTAATAGGCTGTTGTGATGGTCCTGAAGCGTTCCTGACCTGCTGTGTCCCTGCAAGACAGAGGGCCAGACTTTCACCGCACAATGACCACGCTGCGGGTTACCTGAGGGGTTTCCTGAGGTAATTATCAGGGGCTACAACTGGTCTTGGCCATTAGGTCATCAGTCATTCTGGAACCAATCAAACTATTTTTTTTACTGGGAACCAAAATGTCTGTTTTATTGCAGTTAAACACAGAAATCATCGCGCTAATTCAAGCTATGAGCTTTAGTACGCTAATTCTAGATTTAGCGCGCTAATTCCAGAACCAACATTTCCGGCCAGAACACCGTGATCGCGCGTCCCTCGCACGTTTTTACGTCCAGTGGCGAGCTCTTCGTACAAAGCGGTTGAACGTTTTCACGTTGCTTCATCTGGTCCTGTTCCGCCTGAAGGTCGGCCTTCCAGTGTCTCTGGCTCTCTGAAACGCCACTGAAGGGTTTTCTTCATAGTTGATGATTTTTAACCCAGTTCCGTATGCTAGTGCATGTTTTCATGTAGGCTCCTGTACAGGATGTTCTTTCTGCTAAATCCCACTGAGGGACAGGAGTTTGACAAGTGGAGCTACACGTATGTTCAGTATGTCCCTGTGATAAAACACAGACAGTCTGGTCTGTAAAGCTCTGTTGCTGTTTAAAGTCTGATATCACCGCAGGTTCTTGACCACCGCATCACAGAAGAAGAAACGTAAGACACCATGTTAGATGGTCTTTGTCATCTTATGCTCAGGCTGCACAGAAATAACTTTTGTTCTATATGTTTGTGTTTCCAGTCTATGGCTACAAGATCTGTGAGCAGATCATCAGGAACCAAATACTGTAATAATCATTATTATTCAATTGAATGAATTGTAATTCAAGAGGTGCTGAGGAGGAATCTGCTGAGTCCATCAGTTTGGTGAAAGAGAACGTTGATGCTTCAGAGTGCCGGTTCTGGAACAGAAAGATCTGCATCTTTGGACTCAAACACAGGAGCTTTTCCAAGTGATGAATGAGCGACTCCATCATTTTGAACCGATCCAAAGCTCACAGTGGACGTGCGGCTCTGTCAGGACAACACTGTCTGTTTAAATGAAAGGAATGCTGAAAATATGACAAGCAGTGCTGATTCGTTGACCTCAAAGGTCATGGTACTAATTCGTCTAGACCGGCCTAAAATGCTTTAAAGCACATGTAAAAGAGATTTTCTTGCTGGATGTCGTGGGAACAAATCCTTTCCTTTTCCTCGGTTCCCCTTACGGCGAGTTGCAGAGACTCTGAATCCAAATGTTTGGTGTTTGAGCGTGAAATCGACCCAAATTTAAGGAGGTCGGTGGCTCCAGCCGGAGGCCCTGGGACCCTCTTACGGTGGCGTTAAAAAGCCTTTAGGTGTTTGAGTTAAAGCATCTTTCATCATAAGTTCCACGCTGTTTGAATAAAGTTTGGGTTTGGTCAGCAGGTCCGTTTGGACCAGAACCTGCTCACCAAATCTGAAGCTTGATCTTCTTCCCGTCCAGGTCCACCGTCCGGATTTTAAAGTCGATTCCTGAAACACAGAAATCAGACGGCGGCTCAGTTCAGCCATCGGACCACCAGAGGGCAGAGTTCAGCCGATTGACGGGAGGTCTGCAGACCCACAACAGACCCGCTTCTTCATCTTCTTCATCATTTTCAGGAAACATTCAGCCCAAGCTGAGAAATGTAAATGAGCCAGGCTGACAACAAAGAGGTTCACAAACACATTTCTGAGCAGGCAGAAAGGTCAGGGGTCAAGACGTCGGAGCACACTGTTGGCTTTGTTGCTCACATTCCAGCTACACAACAACACGCTGCTGTGCGACGCTTATGGTCTGAGATTCAGAAATCCTGCAGAGGAATGTGCCTTTGAAGCGACAGGAGGAAGTGACTTTAGCTTCAAAATGTTTGAGGTTACGGCGCTTCAGGATTTCACCAACGACGATGCTGCTGCTGTTAGCATGCTAATGCTACATAGCAAGAGGATTAGCATGCAACAAGGAACGGCAGCGTGTCATTTACTGAACTAGCTTTCATTTCGTCCCCAGATGTTTCATATAAAGCAATGGAAAAAAGATCGGTCATGTGACGCAGCGGCGACATCATTTCCTGTCCAGGAAACAAAACTGACGAGGGTTACGACACGCGGAGCTCCAGCTCCGTCTTCACACGGCGATTAAAACTGCAACAGAAAACAATGTGGAGCACGCTAGCGTCAGATCAGTTAGCATCACAATGTAACATGCTAATGCCAAATAAATGTTTGCTAGCAAAGTTGCTAGAAGTGTGACGTTTGCTTTAGCGAGCAAACAAGTAGCGCGTCCTCCGTCGTTACATGCTAACATTGTACTAACTGGTTAACACTAATGCTAAGGAAACGTGCAACATTTTGTGTTTACATTATTGTAAGCTAATGTTGACGTTAGCATGGTATTATGATATACTCCATTCATGCTAACAAAACTACCACAACGAACAAAGAAAAGAAACGTTTTCCACTGAGGCTCCTTTCACTTTAAGTGTTAGCTAATGCTAACAGTAGCATGCTAATAGACGCTAAAACGTGAGTAGCGTTTGTCATTCACATTCTTTATTTGCTCCAAAAAGACCCAAACCAGAATCCTGGAGGGTCCGTCTATCGAGGACAGCCGGGTCCCAAAGCTTGACCAACGTTTCACTGTGATCACAGCTGTTTTTAATGCTCTTCCTCTGCGAGAGGCTCCGCCTCCGTTTCTACCACGACGGGCGGGGGCCTTCGGGGGTCTCAGCACAACCTGCTGGTTTGGTTTCTCCTCATTGAAACTGAACTAACGAGAGAATCTGGAGCTGCAGTTTCACACAGGAAGTCTGATGTCAAACCACTTCCTGTCAGGTGACCCAGACAAGCATCAGATGATCACCGTGGTGACGCGGCCACACAAACTGCTTCCCTCTTCCTCCTCCCTCCATTCTCCTGCGGCTCTCGGCCCCCACAGGAAGTGAAAGTGGTTCTGCTGCAGAGGTCACCGACCTTCTGGAAGCTGCTCTTCATCCCCTCCAGTCTGGCGGTCCACGGTTCTGCTGCAGGTTCTGCAGAACCAGGACCAGCAGCTCCTCCCCTTCAACCACAGACCTGTTCGTGTGGACTGGGGGCGGGGCTGAGGGAGGTGATGACATCACTACGGTGGACAGTCTCCCTGTCAGCTGATCTGGACAGAGCGCGCTCAGTGCCGCCGCTCCTGCAACGTCCAGGCAGCAGAATCGAGCAGAACTCTGCTTCGTCAGAACTGCACAAGCGCGGCAATGTCTGTCCTATCAGTTTGTCGGGTTCAAGTCCAGGCCTGGTAGTCAGGGGTAGCTGGGTAAAATCCTCAGCCTGCGTCGTCAGAAAGGTCACAGGACCAGTGGGGGAGTGTCTAACCCAAAGGCTGGGAGGTTGGGGGTTTGAATCCAGAAAACCAGACTGGATGGGGGGGGTGAAAGCAGTCTGTTGAGCTGAGCAGAACCAGAACCTGGGTCCCACTCTGAAACAAAAATCCACCAGGTGGTTCTGTGGTGTTCTAGAGGTTCTGCATCCTGTGAGACGCTTCCTGTTTGTGATCCAGACCCGCTTTCAGGGTCAAGACCTCAAGTTCTGCTCGTTTTAACCTGGAAACCAGCGTTCAGAGGGCGTAACCATGGTGACCACCGGAAGTATCACGAAGATCACAGGTGCTCCGGGGGACCGAGGCCCCAGCTGTTACAGGGTCCTGTCTGTCCCCTCCCCTCCCTCCCTCCCTCCGCCGCGTGCCCGCGCGCTCACCGATGGTGGAGATGAAGGTGGTGTTGAAGGCGTCCTCGCTGAAGCGGAACAGCAGACACGTCTTCCCCACGCCGCTGTCTCCGATCAGCAGCAGCTTGAACAGGTAGTCGTAGGTCTTCGCCATGGTCCCGCGCGCGCCGGCGCCCTCCTCGCGCGCTGGTTTCGGCTCGGTTCTGCCGAGCCTGGGAGCGGCGGGAAACAGGAAACGATGCGGGGTCAGGCCACCCACAACGCACCGCGGCAACATCCGGCCTGGACCTTCAAAATAAAGCATTTTCCAGAGACTGCTCGTAAAATGTCAAGCGTTTCTTTAGATGGGGGGGGGGGGGGGGTTGGGAAAACACCTTATAAGACAAGTAACACGGAATCTGGACAAAAACATTGAGATTAAATATTAAAATATATATTAAAACAGAACTTTACACACATTTATGGAAACAATCTGATTAAACATTTACCAGAACACTGGAATCTGCTCAAAAACACAACATTTACTGTAGTTTATTATATTCGCTGGTCATTTCTGATCACCTTTATATTTTGCATTTTTAATTAAAGGCCACAATTTTTTTTATTTTACCGCTTCCTTTAAAATTTACATTAAGAAAACCTTTTACAGCCAACATTATAATTAGTTAGATTTTGTGTGAATTCTGTTCAGAAAAAACCTCAGAACCATGAAATTTAAAGAATAGTTCTGAAAATACTACAAATTCCAGACGTTCTTGTCATGAAACCTATAAAACATAAAAACATCACAGACCTCTTTGATCCTCCATCATTGCAGGAGGTTTTATTCTTCATGTTTGACAGAAACGTTAGTTTTTACATCTACAAATCTTTCATCTTAGCAGTTTGTTCTTTATTCTCATTTTTTTTATTCTGGAAAGCCCCCATGGTGTTTGTAAAGTGTTGTTTCAATAAAGTTTTTTGTATGCATTTAACACTGTAAACCATAAATAAAAATAAGTGAATAATGTAAAGGTGGCCACAAAAAGTTAAATCTGGAAATGAATGCAATCAAATAACCATGAAAAGTCCAAATGTCTGAAGTTACAGATGAAGGAACCTCCGGGTTCACTTTGGACCTAAAGCTGCAGAAACCTTTGATCCAGATGTTTGGCGGATCCAGAACCGCCTCTTCCTTCAAATTCAGCCCAAACTGTTCTTTTTGTGTTAATGTTCATTTAATATGTGGATTAATATATGGAAAATGTTCAGCAGTCACCAGAATCATAAAGCTTTTACATTATTGATAAACCGGGGGGGGGGGGGGGGCATAAATGACGGGAATTCAGAACCGAGTCTGAGGGAATCGTTTAGTCTGTTTCTGTAGGACAGGAGGCGTCATCTAAACCTGAAATCCTCCAGAATGTCAAGAACAGGAAGAGCCTGAAGAAAAACGGTGGAAAAAATGTGAGCAGGGAGGCGGGGCTTCTGGTCCCCCAGCTTGAATGATGTTCAATGTGCTGAAGGTTGATGGAACTATTTCTGTCTCTGAAGATCACTTTAAAGGTTTGAATGTACGTTTGAGAAAGATGACGTAAGAGGTCAGAGGTCAACTGCACTTTTGAGTGTTTTAGCTAAAAGCAGCTGTTTAAAGTCAACATTTAATCCTGTAATTCCTCCTATAACCAGCGATTCTTCCTCCTTTGGCGTGGTCTTCCTCAGCTGCCGCTTAGTTCAGCCCCACGTTTTCTGCTCCCGGTCCGACTCTGTAATGAAGCCGTTCAGTTCTGTCTCTGGGTTGAGTTTTCTGGGTTTGGACAGAGGATCCTCACTTCTGCGGTCTTTGATGGAAAACACAGAACGAGTGCAGACATGTGAGACGTTACACGGATGATCAGACGTCAGAACAGGCAGGAGCCTCTGAAGGAGAACAGTAGAAAGGTCTGAATTCTGAGGACGTTCGTTCAACAATCTGCATTTTTGACCTCCTCATAATTGAATGAGTAAAGTTTGGGAAAGGAAGCTGAATCCCAGAGTTCATTTCTGATTATTTTAGTCTTTTCAACACTTTCTTCTCATTTTTAAAATCATCTTAGTGCTGAAACATGAACTTTCAATCGACTTCCCTTTACTGAGCTTTTATTTTGAAAGAAGATTCGGGCTGTTTCCTGTTGTCAGTGGGGATTTCATAGACTTTATTCAGGAAATGGGGGCGTGGTCAAATAAGTCAGACTTTACTGTCAACATACAAGAACCACAGATCAAAGGTGAAAAAATTCAACTTTTATGAAATGAGATCAAAGTTTGGAGAAACAGGAAGTTCAGTTTGTCGTTTGGAGAAAAATCCCTAAAAATCTTCTGGAACAATGAAGGAGTGGCATAAAATAATACTTTCTACTTCAAATTTGTAAAAATAAAAAGACAATATATTTTTAAAACATTTAATGTAATAAATCAATAAAAAAGTCAAAGTAAATAAAGTAAAATAAAGAGGTTTATATAAATATACACCCTGACTGTCAGACCATGCTGAGCCTCTCATAACAGTGAAAGCTGTCCAAAGGCCTTCAGCTCTCACCTGTTTGTTGGACACAAGTATGTCAATAAATGATCATATAGACACACGTTAACCAACAAAGCCAGAGAAATTTCTTTTAAAATAATATATAAATACGACCCCATTAAATATTTGATCTCCCAAAAATTCCGTCAGGATTTTGACACCAGCTGTTGGTTGAAACCTTCACACATTTCTTCTGGACTCAAACTTCACTTTGTGTTCTGGGGTTTGAACCTGCGGCGGTCACACGTTCTCCCTGATGTCTCTGTTTGGGGTTCTTTCAAATACAAGGAAGAAAACAGGATCTAACTCATCTCATCGTCATTCTGGTTAAATATTGTATTAAAAATATACTAATGAAAAACCCTCCTTGCCCACTTTTATCTGTGAAATTAAGATGAAGAATCTATTAAGGCTTTAAAACTTGGACCATGTTTGAAAAATCCAGTTTCTGATTCCCTTTTGGCTCCGCCTCCTTTTAAGTTTGTGAATAATATTAATGTGCTCTGTGATTCTTTTATTTGATTTGTTCCTTTCTGTGGTTTTGTCTGTTTGTGAGATTCTATCATAAACACGTTTTTTAAAACTTTATTGACAATTGAGGTATCATACATAACATAACGAACAGCAACTATATAATCAACATTTCCTCGAATAGCAATCTCTATCACAAACACGTCTATGGATTCTGTGTAACGGTGGACCACCGTTACACAGAATCCAGACTTGTTAATGATAATGTTTTTAATAAAGTCTTCTAGTGATGACGTCAGTCACGTGACCGCTGCTCTAGCCAATTTAAGATCCTTTTAATAATGTTGCTGTTAAATTATTATTAAAATATTTGGCTCAAATACATTTAGGCATAAATTATATATTTTAAAAATCATTCATTATAGTTTGTAAATAAAGAAGGAAACCGCTCAGATGACGTCAGCGGAAGTGACGTAGGCATCCGTTGCTAAGCTGCCGGGCAGCGGCCAGTCTGGAAAACTCAGCGACGCGTCGCTCCGTCTGGACCCGCTCGCGCGCTTCTCTGCAGCGGACACTCGCAGGAAGACTCGCCGCTCCCGGTCGCCGTTGTCCCGGAACGGAAGCGTCGGGAAAGGCCGCTAACGGGCGGCTAACGTTAGCCCGCGGCTGGTGACGGTCAGGTGAGTTCACCTGGAGGAGAGCAGTCAGAGCCGGCCTGAGTTTCCTAAGCGGATTAAGTTAGATCACAGAGACGGACGCTCCTCCATTTGGACCCGAACCTCTCGGAAGTCTTCAGGGTTCCGAGACTCGCTGTTTAACCTTCTGTCCTCCAGCTGGTCCGTCCAGAACTTTCAGTAGAACTTAGACCCAACTATCGAGTTCCGCTGATGTTCCTGCTCGAACTTAAGTCTTCAGGTGTTCTGACCTTAGAACTCAGCAGAACAGGACCTGACGGTTCCAGCAGAACCTTTTCTCCTCAGAAGTCTGTGAAATGTTCTGAAGGTCCAAAAGATACAGCATCTGGACCTCCCCAGACCAGGAAGTTCAGGGTCGGAATCAGAACCTCCTGCAGGAGTTGGTTCCTGGATGAGGTTCTGGATGAGTTCTGCTGGGTTTGGGTTTCAGTTCCACAGTGGGTTCAACCTTTGTTTTCAGGAAGCCCCGCCCTCCCAGGAAGGCGGCGCCCCCGCCAGGCGGGACGCTTCTGCATACGCTGAGGCCCGTCTGCGTCTGCGTCCAGCATGGCTGCTGCAAACCCCACCAAGATCTACTGGCGTCTGCGTGAGTTCCTCTGCGCATTGCCCTGCAGCTGCGCATTGCCCTGCAGCTGCGCATTGCCCTGCAGCTGCGCATTGCCCTGCAGCTGCGCAGTCGCTGTCTCACCGCCGTCTGTGTGCTTCAGAGGAGTTCGAGGCCCACGCCCGGCCCGTTTCCTGCCTGGCCCTGGGGAAGAGCACCGGCCGCCTGCTGGCCACGGGCGGAGAGGACTGCCGGGTGAACCTGTGGAGCCTCAACAAGGCCAACTGCATCATGGTGAGAGCTTTTATTTTGAAAGAACGCTGATTTCCAGAACTGTTTCTTGAAGAGCGGGTTCGACCGGGACGGAACCAGGAGGTCCACCGGGATGTGTGCTGCAGCGGGGTGTGATGTCATCGATCCCTTCTCAAAAATAGACCAATGAGGATCAAACACACCTGTCAATCAATAGGCCACGCCCTCATCAGAGCCGATAAAATGGCGTTCATTAAAACGTTTCCTCCCGTTCACATGAACCAGGGACTGTTCGCGTGATGCACAGTGATCAGAGGCTGACACGCCCCCCAGAGGTCACCCGTGACCTGACCTTGGTTTTTAACCAGCTTCAAACAGGAAGTGTGTGTCTTGACGCTCCGCTCCGTTTCCTCTCAGAGCCTCACAGGTCACAAAACGGCGGTGGAGTGCGTCCACTTCAGCCCGTCGGAGGACCAGGTCGCAGCCGGGTCGCAGTCGGGATCCATACGGGTCTGGGACCTGGAGGCCGCCAAGAGTAAGCCACGCCCCCAACACGCAGGCCTCTGAAACGGGTCTGTTCCACCACATGAGCCAGAGTTTTAGATGAAGGCGACAAAAAGATCAAAAACAAGTAATAAAAGTTTCAAAATAAAGTGCAGGTTTCCTGTGAAGTCTTACTTTGAAGGTCAGAGGTGCAACATTCCTGCTTTTTCTCTGCAGTTCCATGATTCTGTCTTCAGGACAATAACCTTCAGCTGTTCTGTCGTCTCTTCCTTTACGTTGTTCTTTGTATTTTTGAACAGTACTTTATTAATATTTACATAAGAAAACAAGAACCAGTCAAACAGGATGAGCAGAACCGTTGCAATCATGAGAAAGCTGCAGATGGACGTCTAGACTGCTTCCTCAGCGACTCATCACGACTTTACCTTTCTAGACTGAGGAGAATTTACAATCAAAGAAATGACTAAACAACGTTTATTTCAGTTTTTTGTCATCGTGTCTCTATGTTTGTGTGAAATCAAGACAACAGTTTGTCACTCTCAGGGGGGCGGGGCCTCCATAGAATCGGCAGTCATGTGACTTTGCTGCTTCCTGTCTGCAGTCCTTCAGACCCTGATGGGGCACAAAGCCAGCATCACCAGTCTGGGCTTCCATCCATACGGACAATTTCTGGCCTCCAGCTCCATGGACACCAACATAAAGGTGTGCATGTGAGCGTGCATGTGAGCGTGCATGTGTTTAGATTCACCATTAATGACTTGTGTCTTCTCACTCACAACGTCTGTCAGCTGTGGGACGTTCGGAGGAAAGGTTACGTGTTCCGGTTTAAGGTGAGCTTGCATCTTCCGGATCCTCTGGATCTCCTGGATCCGGATCATCCGGATCCTCTGGATCTGGATCCTCCACAGAAACCCGATTGGGTTGCAGCAGTTTCCTGTTTCCGCTGTTCTCCCTGTTTCAGGGTCACACTGAGGCGGTCCGCAGTCTGGCCTTCAGCCCTGACGGGAAGTGGCTGGCTTCAGCGAGTGACGACTGCACCGTGAAGGTAACAGGGCATCATTTTGACAAGCCCCGCCCCCAGCGTGCTGCTTCTGACGTCTCCCGTCCATCAGCTGTGGGACCTGACCCAGGGGAAGATCATCACTGAGTTCAAGTCTCACTCTGCAGCCGTGAACATCGTTCAGTTTCACCCCAACGAGTACCTGCTAGCCTCTGGCAGCTCAGACAGGTACGCCACGTGAGGCTCCGCCCCCACACTCTTAAGGTGTGATCAGAACGAGCAGCATCATCGTGCATGACTTGTTCACCTCCTTTTCTGCGTTTTGTCTCATTTGAATAAATCGTCACGCACGCCGTAGATTCACAAACTAACGATCTCAAGTGTAAACGACCTTTGACCTTTGACCCCCCTCTGTTTCTGCAGGAGCGTCCGGCTGTGGGACCTGGAGAAGTTCACCATGATCGGCTCGCTGGAAGGAGACACGTCGGCCGTCAGGTGAGTCCTGCGGCTCAGGGTTAGTGTGACCTTTGACCCCTGACCTGTGTGTGTGTGTGCAGGTGTGTGTGCTTCAGTCCGGACGGCTCCTGCCTCTTCAGCGGAGCTACAGACTCTCTGCGGGTCTTCGGCTGGGAGCCGGACCGCTGCATCGACGTGGTGCGGGTGTGGTGGGGGAAAGTGTCGGACATGGCCGTGTACAACCAGCAGCTGGTTTGTGGCTCCGCCCCCTCATCCGTTCATGGCACCTGCGGTTCGCCAGCAGACCCCCTCATCCCTTCACCCCCACAGATCGGCGTGTCTCATCAGCTGTCCAGCGTCTCCATCTTCGTGGTGGATCTGAAGCGGTTGAAGAAGAGTGGCAAATCGGCGCCATACCGGCTCGCCCCGGACGACCAGCCGGACCCGGAGAAGAAGGATCCTGGGGGGGCCGCTCTGCGCCGGAGCTACGAGAGACCGCCCACCACCTGCAGCGCGCAGAGGTACGGGGAGGCCCGGGCGGAGGGGCGACCTCCTCCTCGCAGAATCACGCTCCAACGCACGCTGTGATGTCATCAGGGTGAAGCAGCGGTCGGAATCAGAGAGGCGGAGCCCTGATGGAGAGAGGCGGAGCCCCAGCGAGGACGAGGCGGATGAGAAAGTTTTGTCAGCGGAGATTCACAACGCCGAGGACTTCAAGGAGATTTTCCAGCCGAAGAACGCCATCTGTAGGTGGAGCCACGCCGCCGCCTGAACGTTTCCACACAGCAGGTCAATAACGATCCGTTCTCCTCAGCTCGAACGCCGCCCCGGATGACAGAGCCGTTCCCGGCGCCGCCCGAGGACGGCGAGTCCGGTGAGTCTGGGCGGGGTCAGGCCAGGTTCTCCACTTCCTGTTTATCACCACTCCAAAATAAAAGCCTTCTTTTCTGTCAGACACCGTCGCGGCGGTCAGCCGACAGCTGAAGGACGGTTCCGGTTTTCCCACCAAGCTGCAGGTCAGTGAAGGCGGCGTGGTGGCGCTCTGCTTCTGGCTCCGCCCACCTCCTCACCGTTTCAGCAAAAAGTGAAGCTTTGTTGGTTGGTTGTCACAGACTCCGGCCCTCGCCTCGTCCACGCCGGTCCAGAGGGTGGAGCCCACCGTCGTCTCCAGCGGGAAGCGTCCAGCCGCCGGCCCCGCCTGCCAGCCCCCCCCTCAGAACCCGGTCGAGTCCAAACCCAGAATTATCCCGAGCAGCAGGAACGAGCCCATCGGGCTGAACGTGGACGACTTCCTGTCGGGATCGGACGACTCCGGCGCCGCCGCCCTGAGCGACGAGGAGGTTCTGGCGCAGATCCGGAAAGGCCACGACACCATGATGCTGATCCTGAGCAGCCGGCTGAAGAACCTGCAGACGGTCTCCGCCGTGTGGACCCGGGACGGCTCCAAGGTGAGGCGGGTCAGATGGGCCCGCTGTGAGAGGCTCCACAGCCAGAGGAGAGAAACGTTCAGGCTTATCCACAAAGAGCTGCAGCAGGAAGTGCCTTGCTCACCGGCTTCAGGGAAATGCAAAAACGTAGCCGACGACCTAACGGCTGATAAATGTGGAAACCAATGAATCTAAAATCTGTTGAATCTGATTTTGAAGATTTCTTTTTGTAAATGTGGCTGAAGGTTCAAACGCCGTCTTTGTCTGCAGGAAGCTCTGGAAACCGCCGTCTCCATGAAGGACCTGTCCATCGTGGTGGACATCCTGAACAAGATCAACCTGCAGCCGTGAGGATGCAGCACGTGCACGCGCACGCGCACACGTCGACACACTCACAGCTTGTTGTTTGTTTGTTTGTTTGGGGCAGGTCTCTCTGGAGTCTGGACGCCTGCACCCTCCTCCTTCCTCAGGTCCACAAGCTGCTGCAGAGCAAATACGAGAGGTGAGCGTTGTGTTTCTGCACACATTTACACAAACATTAACAACTGAACACAAACGATTCAAGTCCAGAACTGGGGGGGGGGGACTACGGCCCCCTAAACTGGGATCAATTCTATTGATAATCCTTCATTTTATTTGGCCTGTAATTCCAGAGTCTCCCTGTAGGCGGTGCTCTACAGACACCTGTGTTCAGTGGTAGAACTGACTCAACGGTCATTTTTCCCATCGTTCCATGAACGCAGCGTTTTCCTACGTTTTCTTTTTTCCTGAAGGGAATCGAACCGTCGGCGCAAAAACAAGAACAAATAAAAAAAACTCCAAAATGTTTGAATCTAGAATGTTCTCGTCCAGATTCATTTCTTTCTCTTATGAGGTCCATGTTTTCATGCTTCTGGTCCGGTTCTGGTCCAGCCTGTCGGTCAAACTTTAGAACCGTTTGTGGCCCACGGGTCCTAACGTTTGCCCCCCCCCATGCAGAAAATGGACATTCAAGATGAAGAAGATAGACTGCTGCTTCCTGCAGGCCTCATTCAGATGTGTGCATGTGCTCATGCCTGTGTTCATGCGTGTGCGTGTGCTCATGCGTGTGCTCATGCCTGTGTTCATGCGTGTGCATGTGCTCATGCGTGTGCTCATGCGTGTGTTCATGCATTTGTGTGCTCATGCGTGTGTTCATGCATTTGTGTGTTCATGCGTGTGTTCATGCGTGTGCTCATGCGTGTGTTCATGCCTGTGTTCATACGTGTGCATGTGCTGATGGGTGTGTTCATGCGTGTGCATGTGCTCATGCGTGTGTTCATGCGTGTGTTCATGCGTCTCCTCAGCTACATCCAGACCGGCTCCACGTCTCTGAAGCTCATCATGAGGCACTTCTGGGCTCTGATCTCAGAGACCCTGAAGGCCCTTCCGTCTGTCGGGGTCGACATCACGCGTGAGGAGCGGTGAGTCCGTGTGTCCTGCAGGGGGCGGCGCCGTCCCAGCCTGCCACCTGCATTCAGTCCCGTTTGCGTCCGCAGACACCGGAAGTGCCAGCAGTGCTGCAAACTCCTGAAGACCACCAGCGTCACGGTGAAGAGCCGCGCCCCGCAGGTGGGTCGTCTGGGCAGCACCTTCCTGGAGCTGCAGCTCGTTTTGGCGCCGCTGGACGAGGCTCCGTGAACCTGGACTTGGCGGCGATGACTTCACTTCCTGCTGTTTACTTTTTGATGTTTTTTCTAAAATAAAGTCTTTGGAAAAAAAAGACATTTTTGCCTTTGTGTCCCAGCAGAAGGGTTGGTGGTTCAGGTCCTTGTTACCTCTGCCAAGTGTCCTTGAGCAAGATGCTGAGGAATGTCAAAGGTTGTTGGTTTGACTCCATCAGTCTGATTTTAACCCTTGTGCTATCTTAGATGACCCCTTCCATTGACGTGTTCTTCATGACCAGCAGAGGGGAGCTGTAGATAAAACATGGCTTCACCTTTAACCCCTTGTGCTATCCTATGGGGTCCAGATGACCCCCCCCCCTTCCATTGAGGTGGTCTCCCCACCATGACAAAGGTGGATAAAGGTGGAAAGATTTCATGTAATCCATGGACACCAGTGAAGATCACAAATCATTGAAGAAAAAAGGTTCAGAGCTCTGTCTAGTGGGTCTAGATCAATGTTTTTCAACCAGTGGGAGATGGTCAAGTGTGCCGTGAGAAATTGCCCTCATTCACTGATCTAAAAACATTTCCCATCTCCAGGATTTCAGCTCTTTGTTCATCCAAACAGGCCCTGATAAAACACTGAGTAGTTAGAAATATGAAATATCATAAAATTATTTTTTCTTTGTGTTTATATGGTTCTATTAAAGACATTTTGATAAGAATAACGGTACCGCGATTTAGCTGCAGCTATAACTGTGTAAGGAAAAGTCCCGCCCCTTTAACTGTCTCCACCAATCATTCTTGAAGGCTTAATCACATGTCATCAGTCTGACCAATCAGAAGTGGTTAAAGTATTCACTTCCTTGTCCCGATTTAGCTCGTAAAGTCACTCAGTTCTAACAAAAATCCCAGCTAAAGCTCGTCTTTATCGGTGTAGCTTTCCACAGAATCTGGTATCAGACCGTGGAACAAGAGAACAAAACCATGAAGCTCAGAGACGCTGGTCTTTCTGCGGTCGGCGGATTATCGGCACTACATCTCCCATGATGCAGTAAAGTGACTGTCTTAGCGCACAAATGAGTCTCTCCTCTTAACGTCTTAAACAGCGAACACACATCAAACAGTTTTTGAATCTTTTGACTTAATTTTTGATACCTTTTTTAGACAAAAACAGCTGCAGCTTCCAGCTTTTTCTGCAACAATTATCACAAAAATGCATGTGAGATTGCAGAGCGGCTATAGATCAATACAGACTATGAGCTTTTCCTTTTTTTTTATTTATCTATTTTTTTGGATGCTGGTGTGCTGCGGGACTTTTGTCAAGGTTAAAGTGTGCCGTGGCTCAAAAAAGGTTGAAAAACACTGGTCTAGATGACCCCACTCCCAATGTTAAATTGGCTAGGAGAGTTACAACTTACCCCCCTTTTGAGTGAAACCGTGTTTATCTTGTTTTAAATATCCCTTCATGTCATGAAAACTCAAAAGGCTCATGGTGGAATGTTTTATTAAAAAGGAAATACAAAAAAAAGCACACAAACTGCAGAAGAAACCGGCTCGGACACGAGATCACTTCCTCGTATTGCTCTGATTGGACAGTCTGGCGTTAGCTAAGTACCCTGATTGGTTAAAGGAAAGCTACAGGAGAGGCAGGCGGCATGAGACCAATCTCAGTTTCTTCAAATGAAAAACTTCTGAACTGGAAAGTTCTCCAAGTCTGAACTTTCCACTCCAATTTCAAAATAAAAGTTTTATCTCAAAATATGAAGAAAAAGTAGAACTTCAAAGCAAAATCTGAATAGAGACAAACGAATCATAAACATGAACCTCCTTCACGGGGGTGTTAGAAACAAAAATTAAAACCTTAAAGTGCAAATTTTCAAAGAAAACACTGATTCTGGAAACGGACAGACTTCAGTCCAGCAGGGGGCGCCAAGAGGAGTGCATGGTCCAATCAGCAGCAGGCGCGCCTGAACCAACAGGGAACCGCCCCAGCAGGGAACCCCCCCAGCAGGGAACCCCCCCAGCAGGGAACCGCCCCAGCAGGGAACCGCCCCTTGTCCGTCCTTTAGGCCGTCAGCTTCAGTCGTCCTGCAGAAAACAGAGTTCATCAGTCGGCGGTCACGTGACGCCTGACCACACCCACACAGGTGATGATAAATATGAAAACACGCATGTAAAGCTGAACGCCTCATTTCCCACAATCCTTTAAAAACACAGTCGGGGGGGGTTTAACCCTTCAACGACCTCCGCAACTCTTCCAACCGTGTTACGGAATTAACGTAATTCTAACAAAAGCTTCACAATTTGTTGGAATGACGTTGAAAGAGTTGCGCTAATCCGTAACCAAAGATCAAACAAGCACGCCATTTTGCTGTTGCCGGCGGCAACGCTGGTGTTGAGCAAAAAGAAGGGTCGTTTCTCTTCACGACCAGCAGGGGGAGCTGTAGAGAAAACATGGCTTCACCTTTAACCCTTGTGCTATCCTATGGGGTCCAGATGACCCCCCCCCCCCCATTGACGTGTTCTCCCTACCATGACAAAGGTGGATAAAGGTGGAAAGATTTCATGTAATCCATGGACACCAGTGAAGATCACAAGTCATTGAAGAAAAAAGGTTCAGAGCACTGTCTAGTGGGTCTAGGTGACCCACCTCCCAATGTTAAAGTGCCTAGGATAGAACAAGGGTTAACCTTAAGTCAGTAACTTCCAGTCTACAGAGGAAACTGAATTCCCGCCATAACCTCTAACTACTAAAAATCTATATAGTGCTGCTCTATGAAGGGACCTGAATTCTAAAAGCCGATCAGACGACGCCACGTTCTCTACTATTTTTTTTAAAATGGCGTCATGACGTCATCGATTTCAAAGTTAAAATCTAATAGATGTGAGCGTTTAGCTACGATTATTTATGATCCACTGTCTTCTGAAGATAAAAATGAGGGTTTATTAAAAAATACATTTTTTCGGCAAAAAAATGTTCCGATGCAATGCATTGTGGTCTATATTCACAGATCTAGTGAGCATTGATGCACACTGTTTTTTCACAGAGACTTCTGGGAAATTTCTAGGGTTCTGGATTTTGAAATCATAGATTCAGACAAACTAGAACCTGGAGAACGCGCTCTAGAGTGAGCATGGAAGGAATTCAGACAACCTAAGCTACGTTCACAACGCATTCAGCAACGACCGCTTCCATTGAAAAGCCGATTGTTTCTGCGTTCATAACCTCACGTTGATGCGTAGCCTGTTTACGAATGTTTTCAGGCTCTATGCACAAAAGAGGCGGCCTATGAACACGCTAACAAGTTATGCCAGGTTGAACTTTGACCCATAGGGACTCGTCGTACGGATGGCGTTCCATTAAAGTCCCAGAAGAGCCAACCGTTTAAAATTGAGGATTGAATAATTGCGGTTTGTTCTGGGCTGGAACTCTTTCTTTTATGGGAATGAATCAGTCTGGAGCCAGATTCACCAGATTTACACGCTACCACATCTCACTCCAAGCCTCTTCCACCTGCAGGTGGTGGACGTGACTGACAGCTCTCCCAAAAGAGGGAGGAGCTGAGGGGATCACGCTGGAAAACATCATGACTAACCAGAACATGCTAAAGCTAGTAGAGGACGGACGTCTTTCACTTTGACCATACGGAGACGTCCGGATCAGTGACGGAGGTTAAGACGTTGATGTAAGGTGTTTACCTGAGCGCCGTCACGCACAGCAGATTCATGAAACCATCCGGTCTCTGTTCTCACAGGGTGGGGGTGACGTCTGCATCGTTTTCTATGAAGCCCGTTTGTCTCTGAACCTTTTATTTCAAAATTCTCCCCATGCAGGAAAACATGTCTGTCAGTTACGCAGACGACACCCCGCTCTACAGCACCAGCAAACTTATTTCAAATGTTTTGCCCTCAGAATATTTTTTGCTTTCAAACGTTTTTCTTTAAAAAACGTATTTATTTTTCTTGTTTTCAAAATTTGTTTTGCCTTCAAATTTTTTTTGTTTACAGAAACTTAATTTACTTTTTTTTTGCTCTCAAAATTTTCATTTTTGCTTTCAAAAACTTATTTGAAAATATATTGCTTTCAAATTTGTTTTTTGCTTTCAACTTTTTTTTGCCCTCAAATGTTTTCATGCGTTGCGTCTCATCTGACTTTTGTCCCATCTTTGAGCTGCTGCTCCTTTATCCTGGATTTTTGGCTCTTTGGGTGAAGAAAATGTCATGTTTAATTATTTCAACAATTATTCATACTTTCTTTCTCTGTTTTTTATTTTGTAGCATTGATTAATTTTTATTTAGTCAGATTTATGAATTCATGAAAACTTTTATCTGCTGACATTAAATCAACAGGTCAGTGAGATGATCTGTGGATCCTGCAGAGCTAATTATTGGTGAAAACTTTGATTTTCTTTAAGATCTGTGTGTTGAAACTAAACAATTAAAGATTTAAAGCACATATTTTAGTGTTTTGGAACAGATTAACAGCAGTAATAAGCAGAAGGACGCCTCACCAAAGACTCCATGTATTTAACAGAAGAAACATTTTTGAGAACTCCTGTGCTTTTGTCCAAAGTAAATAAAGAAAATTACTCATGAAAAAAATGCTATTTTCTCTTCATATTTCAACATTTATTGATTAAAATAAAACAATAGTTCAGATAAAAATCTAGATTGTAATAAAGTGTAACAGAGTCGGAGCTCAGACGGTTTTTTCTGCTGCAGACATTTTAAACATGAATAAATCCATAACTCTGTTATTTTTGCTCCTTCTGGGTTTTACTGAGAAACGGGCCAGAATCTCAGAACCGACACAAAGTCCAGAGTCCATGTCTGCCTCCAAGCACCGTCAACATGAGACAGAGACACCTGATTGGTTAGAATCTGGACCAATCAGCAGCTGTTTGATGGCAGCTTTGTCAGCTAAACTAAAACATATGTCAGCAAAATCAAAGATAGGAAAAAAGAGGATGACACACAACGCATGAAAAAGTTTGCAGACATTTTTTTGAAAGCACAAAAAAAAAAATTGAAAGCAAATATTTAATATTTTCATTTGCAACTTAGAAGGTTTTGTGTTCAACTTGGTGACAGAAATATCACTCCATACATTTTCTACTTGGTGAGTGAAATGAGAACACGCATGACCTTCACATTACATACGTGTGACACTTACAGCATCGTTTACCTCCATAGCGTGATCAGCTGGAGGACAACAAAGCAGCAGTTGTTGCTTCTTGTCTCGTCCCAGTGTGTGTGTGTGTGTGTGTGTGTGTGTGTTGGGGGGGGTCTCCAGAAGCCTTATAACAGCAGTGTTTTCAAATTTATCAAAGCACACACAGACTCAGCAATCCCACAATGCCCTGCTCCTCAGCAGGACCCCCCTCCAGGAGGCGGAGCAGCATAAAGGGCGGGGCGGAGGGGGGAGGGGGTCAAAGACGCACAAACACCAACACTGTTAGATGGGTGGAGGAGGGAGGTGCCATGCCATGCTGACAGCTTCCATGCCAAGTTACCCCCCCACCCCCACCTACCTGCCCGCCGTCCCCCACCACCGGGCCGCCACTGTCTACCTGTCTGTCTGCAAACCAACCAACCAGACCACAGAATGAGGACACAGAGGAGTGAGGAGGACAGACGGACAGCGGGACGCCTCCTCTCTTACAGCTCAGACCTGCAGGAGGCGGCAGTGAGACCACATTTCCCAGAGTGCACTCTGTCGCACCCCGCTGCCTTTAGGAGGTCGGAGGTCATGTGACCAAAACATTTTGTTTATGTTATAATTTAATGAACAGAAGCAAAGAAGGTTTGAGTTTCCGCGATGTCTGGAAGTCGTCATGGTAACCCCCCCCCCCCCCCAACCCTCCCTGGTTAGTTTCAGAGCAGACGTGCTGAAACAGACTTTACACAAAAACTCACCCTTACATTCAAATGGAGTTGATCAACCCCCCCCCCCCCCCGCAGTTGAACACAAACTCTTCAAATGAGCAAATACTGTCAGTTGCTGTCAATCATTAAACCGTCGTGTCGTGGGTTCAAATCCCCCGTCTGGTCATGCCCAAGTCTATACCAACAGGACCAACACCCCCCTTCTGAACAGCATTAAGGGGTCGGATGGGGGGTGGGTGTTGAACTCCCTAAATGGTTCACCGGCGCGGCGGTGTCTGCAGCTCACCAATCCCCCAGGGGGCGGGGTCAACAGCGGAGGAGTGAGGCGAATGCTGTTTGGCAGGTCGCCATGGTGACGGGCATCACTGAATGAGCTGATTCTGCTGTGAGGCGTCAACTAAAAGGTCCCTTTCTGGGGGGTATTCCAGGAAGCATGTTTAAACTAGCCTGACTTTAAGCCTGAACTCTGGCTGAAATCCGCCTGAACTTGCTTACTCTGGGTATGTCGGTTCCAAAAGACCGGATATGAGTTGGCGTAATTACGCTCCACTTGGTAACCCTGGGTTACAGCAGGTACATAAAGACATTCTCAATGGATCGCCGATTTCTGGAGTCACCATGGAAACGCGTGGTGAAAAAAAAAGAAAACGCTGTACTTCAGTGAGACAGAGTCTGAGGTTTTAATGACCGCGTATGAAGATTACACGTCCATCAAAAAAGTAACACGGCTGCATCATCAAAAAAATAAATAGTTTCTGCGTGTAGAAAAAGAGCAGACAAAGTAAACGCACGAGTTTCTGATCTCATTTCTATTTTCCTTGTGACGCACATACATATATAACTCATCCAATTTTGCCAACTTAAATGAATTACTTCTATCGGTAACAATAAACATTGTTAACATTGAGTTAAATTTATTCAACTTAATTTCTTACGTCTATAAAACTCAATAATTGTTTATACAACTCAAATTTACGTATTTATCTAACTAAATGTCATATTACTCCAATTCAATTAATATTTTTTTCCATCTTAATTAATTACATTTCTTGAACTCTCAAATGCTTAAGTTTGAGCCGGCAGATATACTCATTTTTATAACAATAAAAAAGACGGGGGGAATAATGCACGGAGTGCAAAAATCTGTTAAAGAATTTACCTTGATTATCATTACAACTCTAAGCTGTAGGGGTGCTATATAAACTAACCATCCTCTCCTTCACTCTCACTCATGGTGCAGAGACGTAAGCTCAGTACGGCAAAATAACTCAACAAAACATGGTAAAACACAGTAAAACAGCTAAACAACTAAACACATTTGGTCAAAAACCCACACCTAAACCCAAATCCGTCCAGACAGCCAAAGGGAATGATATCCCACAATCCTTTGCGGTGCCGCTCTAACAGCAGCACCAAAGTTACACCTTCTTAATTGAATTACTTTGAATGAAAGGAAAATAACTGTCTGAAAACTACGTGTAATTTTTAAACCGACTTACAAAAAAATGATTTATTTTAACTGAAACAAATAATTAAGTTAGATCAAAGTAAAAAGTTTATTTTTCCAACATCCATATGTGGTCTTATCATCCTCTCACGGTAGAAAAAGTATTATCTGAGCTTTTTCATCCACTAAATCATCTTCAAATGGACACGCCATGCTGCTTCACCTCTCTGAAAACAAACTAACCTTCAACTAAACCTGCTCCCGACCAGGTTATGTTCAGAGCATGAGTTGCCATGGCAACTTGACCTACCCTGAAACATACCTCCATTTCTGGAACCGAAAACTGAGGTTATCAACTTCCTTAGCCTCAAACTTACCGTGAGAGCTAGCATAACCTGCTTTCTGGAATACCCCCCTGAACTGAAGCTTGTTTCTCTGTTGCCATAGAAACGGTTGGTCAGAGTAAACATTCCTGTAGGGGGCGGAGTCAAGAAGGTCATAGCTAGAATGTCAAAGCACATTTTAGAGGGGTCTCATGAGCAGCTGGTCTGATTTTTCTGTTAGTTTTTCCGCGGCTCCGCCCACCCCAAGGCCCCGCCCACCCCACCGCCTGCTGCTGCCCGCGTGTGTCTGCGTGCGTCTGCGCGTCACGTGTGCGAGCACCTGCAGCCAGCTGGGACTGGGACCTCCGGCGGGAGCTGCTGGGAGTTCTGGAGGTGGAGGACAGGGTGGAGCCGGCGCTGCTGGCCCGGGAGATGGGGAGGGGCACCGGCGTCACTGGGGGGGAGTCCAGCTGCAGAGAGGTCAGAGGTCACAGGAGTGGGTTTTATTGTGGGAATGTTCTGCTCCGTCATGAGATTTTAGAAGTTTGACGACATTTAGATGATAAAAAACATCAAAGTCAACTCAGAAAGTTTCACAAAACACCTTCATTCAGTAAAACAGACTTTTATTTTGGTTTGATTGTTGGGAAACTGTGCTTTTATTTTGGCGGGTCTTACCTCAACGCTGTCGTGCGTCGGCGAGGACGAGGTGGACGAGTTCTCGTGCCTCCTGGAGGTCGAGGAGGAGGAGCTTAGCTCCACACTGCGGACCCTCTGGGCGAACTTCAGCGAGCAGACCGACTCGCTCATGTTGCCGGGCAACGGAGAGACCTGAACACAGAGGCGGCGGTTGGAGGAGGCTGCGGCAGGAGGCGGGGCTTAGTGGTCTCACCTGCACCATCATCAGGGTTTTGCTGTCGCCGCTCAGGGAGTCCTGCAGCAGGTAGGTGAGGCGTGAGTTCCTGAAGGGCACGTGGGCGTGTTTGCCGCGCAGCGCGCTGATGACATCACCGAGCGCCGACAGAGACTTGTTGATGCACTGAGCTTCCCGGAGACGGCTCCCTTCGGCGCCGGACTTCCCGATCCGCTCCGAACCGGCCAGGTCCACCAGGTTCAGCCTCCCTACAGCAGGAGATGGAGTTCAGAGGGAAGCGTCCACCAGGGGGCGACGCCCCTCAGGACAGACGTACGAACCCTGAGTCCGGGTTCCGGTGGCGCCGTTGAAGCCCGACACGGTGATGATAAGCAGCGCGTGGGAGCGCGAGCTGTGCTCGTTCAGGTTGGTGCACGCCGTCGCTCTGTTGGCGTGACCCAGCTCGAACACCTGCACACACGGACGGACGCTCGTCACCGGCTGTCTTTGGCGGTTCTGGGGAGGATCCGAGTCCAGAACCATCAAACAGGAAGTTCTCACCCGGTTGATGTCCTCTGGACTCTGAACCGTCCTCTCCGTCAGTCCCGGAACGTAGAGCTGCCCGCTGCCGTCCGGGTTCATCTTGATGTCCAGCTTGTCGGTCGGGTTTTCCCTCAGCAGGTCTCTGCGGGGACAGAACGCCAGAACCACGGTCAGAACCACGGTCAGAACCACGGCCATAACCACAGCCAGGACCACGGCCAGGACCACGGTCAGAACCATGGTCAGAACCACGGTCAGGACCACAGTCAGAACCACGGTCAGGACCACGGTCAGAACCACGGTCAGAACCACAGCAAGAACCACGGTCAGAACCACGGTCAGGACCACGGTCAGATGGTTTTCAGACAAAGAAAGCAGCTGACTCTCCATGAAAACAACATTCTCCTTTTCCTTCAGAACTCCACGTTCACTTTGGCTCCGCCCACAGGAAGTCATCACATGTCTCACCGCAGCGTCTCGTTGTAGATCTCCACCAGGCTGACTGTGATCCTGTAGTCCCAGTCCGGCGCTTTCTCCGTCACCTCGTCAAACAGCAGGCGGAGCGCTCGCTGGTTGATACCGGGGTCGCCTTCCACGCCCTGCAAAACAAAAAGGGGCGGAGTTTACAGGAACGCACACTTGCTTCAATGCTCAGTGGGTGTTTGTTCGCTCGCCATAC
Source organism: Oryzias sinensis (assembly GCA_037389245.1). Lineage (NCBI taxonomy): Eukaryota > Metazoa > Chordata > Actinopteri > Beloniformes > Adrianichthyidae > Oryzias > Oryzias sinensis. The sequence goes on from CM074488.1 coordinate 27,836,657, forward strand.
CTCCATCGTGTACGTTTTCCCAGAGCCAGTCTGTCCATACGCAAAAATGCAGACGTTGAAGCCGTCGATACAGGAAGTGACCAGCGACTGGACTTCCTGGAACACCTGAAGAGAAGAGCAGACAGGTGAGATCCACGGGAATCCGCTCCTCCCATCAGCGGCGTGAGGCGCTCTCACCTCCTCCTGCGTGGCCTGAGGCGGGAAGATCTTGTCCAGTTCAAAGGTCATGGTCTTGCCCTTGTTGGAGAGGTAGAGGACGGCGTCGTCCTCAGAGTCGAAGCTCAGCAGCGTTTTGGCGTCGGCGGAGTCCTGCTCCTCCTGGCTGACGGGCCGGACGCGGCAGAAGACGCGGATGTTACCTGGGAGACAAAC
>CM074488.1:27837528-27856042 GCA_037389245.1 Oryzias sinensis
TTTAATCCCATCCCTATTAAGCCTACCTAACTATTTTTGTAATACATAGTTGACATAACCCGTCACATTTTAACAGTCCACGTGTAAATTATTGTACGGTATATTGTATGTTTGTTTCATACTTGCAGTAGAGAGGTTTTTTAAAGAAGACACAAGTAAGTTAAAGGAATAAATGAAAAAAAAATGTTTGGATGATTAAATATAAAGTAATCCCTGATGAAAATAGTCTTTGATCAGCTGGAAAACACAATATTGACAGGAATAGGCATGGAGAAATGACAGAAAGAGAAAAAGAAAGCTCCAACACCTTCATTGCAGTAAACCATACATTTAATGGGTGCAGTGTGGACAGACAGGATTTTTATTTCTTTTAACCTCACTGGGGAAAAAAACAAAACAAAAAAAACTTTTATCTGCATAGTAAATGGTACCTTGGAGTAAGATTACAAAAGGTGAGACTTACAAGGATAAACACATTTAAAAAAAAACAGAAATATTATTTACACTAGACACAGCAATAAAAAACCTTGTGACGTTCACTTTTTGAATGATTTCTGAGGCATTTCAAACCAGACAGGACTCAGATCTGATATGGATTTGAATAGAAGACCTTTTCAGGAACTGAAATCGGCCTTTATAAAATGTAAACTTGAAAGAGATTTACAGCTGAGCGAGATGCAACCAAGTTTCAAGGATATAGAAGCAGTTGGTGCTACCTGTTTTCCATCTAAAGTCAGTATCATTGCAAATCAAACACTACCAGAACAGTAAAACATGATCTCTGAACTTCAAGCTGCTGTCTTTCGTCTTGAGGCTGAAATTGTTGTAGAGAACAAACCTGTAAATCTATTTGTGAGCCGTTTCTCGTGGAGGATTTGTGCTTTGATGGTGTTTTCTTGTTGCTTCCACCTTGAGAGACTTCAAACACTGAGCATCACATTCAGATGCAGAGTTCCCTTTGCAAGCGTCCGTCCTGGGATAATCATTTAATCCATTTCAAATAATAACTGAAGCAGGTTCAGCTCTCTGCAGAGGCTGGTGGAGAGGGGGAGACAAAAACTAACTTAGCAGAACCGATTCTGTCTGACTGCTGCGTGTCTACATGCACCTTTGTGCACGCGTGTTTTCCATACTGGAGCACGTGAACTGGGGTTTGTCTGCGTGCACATTACAGGCTGTGCCTCGCATTCATGTGTCAGCTGTGACCGGGAGCCAACTGTGCTGCAGCAGAAAGCAGAAAGAGTCTGTGGGGGAGAGATAAGAATGGTGAGGGCTGCTCCAAGGCCCCCGCTCGACCGGCACAACACCAGACCCAAGTTAGACAAACCTCCTTTGATGTGAGCAGTAATTTCCTCCTTGTGCTTGCTGTGTCGGGATGCAGTGATGCTCAGACACAGATATGAGAGGGGCTGCTGCTCTCCACTTTGTGCAGTGATCCCCCTTAGGAGAGATAAGCCACCCAGACGTGATGTAAAACAAACAAATTGTTTCTATACAATTAATTATTTTCATGGAATTGTTTCTCTGTTAAGCATTCAATAAAAAAAAACTGCAGTTTCCATTTCTGTTCTGTCTTCGCTGCTACTCTTTAAAACTGTGTCCAGTTTGTAGCACTTCATTTGACAAAGTTGTCTGCCTGCTCTTCTGCAATTGTGTTTTTTCACGATGCAGCAAGATTTCCTCTTTTATCCTATTGGTCACACTCCGCACTGCAAAGGAAAGTCTTTAGAATGGGAAATGAAGAGGGAGGAGGTTAATTCCCATAACCTAATTGGTATCAATCACTCCTTGTCCCTTCTAGAAGACCCACTTCCTGCTCTGTTTGTGGCCAAACCCTGGACGTTCAAGCTCAATCCAATTAAATTTCACTGTAATTGGTCAAAGCGGGAGCTCATGTTAGCGAAAGCTTTCACAGCTGAATGGCATTCTCCACACAAGCAGCCACAAATCCCGGTCGTTTGGATCGGATGAGGAAGCCAGTTTTTGACGCTTAATTTCTCTGTCATATCTTCAAGCTTCCGCTTTTTGCAACCATGGACAATGAAAGAAGCCCAGCACCACCAAAAATAGTTATGGCAGAAGTCCATGAAGTTTTTCTGCACTCAGGTAGCAGCAGCTGCCATTGGGTTCCCAGAAAAATCTGAAATAATGAGCCAACAGCACTTTAGTCTGCACTTTTACTGCAAGTTTACAGCACATTTTGTGCTTTCCTGTTATAATTGACTACAGGTTGAGGACAGATAAAGCCTGTTGTAAAAACCACTGACAGAATCAACCAAGAAACTCCATGTATAAAAGTTTAGCAGCTAGATTTGTGTATTTATGCTAAAATCAATACAATTTTAAACATAAATGTAATTAATCTTATTTAGTGGCTAAAATCTAAAATAAAATAGCTTTTTTTTCCTGGTTTAGTTCTCTAAATCAATTTCTTTGCACCTTTTTTTCTTATACAAGCAAAAATCAAAAGGCTGGGTCCTTTATCAGAAATTCTATGAAACACGTTTCTTGCTTTGCTGATGGATTTTCAGCATTTTTGTGTCTCTGTAAACTGAAAATGTTTTAAAGGTACTAACAAAAATACAGTTTTTTGGTTCCATGTAACACCTTGTACTCAGATGAGGGAATTTTAAAAAATGTTAAAGACATTTTCAGAATATTTGTTTCCTCAAAATAGTGTAAACGTGAACCTGTCCTATATCATATTAATTTCAGCCTTGGTGTGTTTCAGAAAGTGCATGGACAAACTGCCCTGAGACCCTTGTCCTCAAAATGTTTGCATTCTTGTCTATATAAGTATACACCATTTGTTGATAAAAAATACTGTGTGCGATTCAGGTTTGTTTGGGAAGAATTTGGACATAGCTTGGAGTGGAGACATGAGCTGTCAGAGTTAAGTGAGTCCTTAGCTTTAGTAAGACATTCTCCTCAGTTTGCAGTCTGAGCAGACAGCAATGATGGCTTGAGAGCAGTCTGCTTTTTTTGGCAAGCATTTGACCATCTAGCATTACTTAACAGTATTCTTCACATTTATGATTTTGTTTAACAATAAGCACTTTTGTTTGCTGATGTAGTCCCAAATTGCAAACATTTTTCCTGTGCAAAGGTTCATTTCTGTCTTATTCTCTTACTAGAATAGTTGCCAATGAAAAATGCAAAACTATTAGCAGCTCCAAAATACTGCTGATGTCCTTTTAAATCTACAACCACACCTAAAGTAAGTTACAGTGAGTAATTTAATATGTCTTTTTTTTATTTTCAAATGAGCCAATTACCAAATATTCTATGATCATTTTGGCTTTGCTTTGGTGGTGCTGAACAAAAACCAAGGTTTACGTGTTAACCCAAACAGACGCAATATTAATACTGCAGCTTTTTAAATAAAGCTTTCAGAACAAACCTGAACCAACACTCTCACTTGTCCATTTTATTGTTTACATTTACTTTTTGGAATACACATAACCCTTGTGCTATCTTAGATGACCCCACCCTTACATTGACGTGTTCTCCCTACCATGACAAAGGTGGATAAAGGTGGAAAGATTTCATGTAATCCATGGACACCAGTGAAGATCACAAATCATTGAAGAAAAAAGGTTCAGAGCACTGTCTAGTGGGTCTAGATGACCCAACTCCCAATGATAAAGTGCCTAAGATAGTACAAGGGTTAAATTGATTCTCGAAAAATAATTGTACCTTATTTTTTTAGAGAATAATTTCCTTCTGACAAAAGATCATTATTGTAAATCTGGTGCTTGAAAAGTATAACAGTGAACAAGCAATTGACAGCATACAAAGAGCAATCTTTTTTCTCTGGTATGTAATTGCTCATATGGGATCTAAAAAAGGGTCCAATTCTAAGCAAGATAAAGTGTGGTTACACTTACATAAATTGGCCACCAGATGTCGTTGTAATTGGTTAAGCTGAAGCCTCAAAGCTTTGAGCTTTTTTAAATAAAAAGGAAAGCTGCAGAGCTTCATAAAACCTTACTACACACAACTAATCTGCTTCCCCCCCCCATGTTTTCCATTCTTTAGATTCAGAACACAATAGTCTGAGGATTTCTGCCCACTTTGTGCCTCCATATAACCATGTTTTTGGTGTTCTTTTACTTTGTTTGTTTTCTTCTTCTTTTCTAAAATTACTTTTCTACTTACCATAGTCACCTTCCAGCTGCAAAACTGTATGTTTGATTATCTCTGATACTGCCTGCCATTTTTGTTGGGGTTGTGAGGGGCTGTATATGAAGGTAATAATGTGTCTAAATGGACGAGCTCGTAGATTAAATGTGAGAACTTGTAAAACAGAATGTGAGAACTTGCGCACGGAAAATCTGAATCTTTGTGTAAAAATCTTCTGCTGTTATGTTTGACAAACAAAATCACAACTGACAAATTCCCATTTGCATGTGATTATTTAGAGTTAGGACCTCAAATCTGTGATTACAACTGCTCAAATGTGCTTCTGCGTGTGAGCTGGCGGGAGAGAGTAAAAAAATGGATGGCGGCAAGCAAGGGAGGTTTACTCCATGCCGATAGTCCCACCCACAACTCAGAGCCATATTTCCTCTTCTACCGCTCTGCAGAAACCATGTCCTTGAAAACAACACAGATTTTTGACATTTTGCCTAAAAACGGTATAATCATATTTAAAAGACCACTAGGAATGCTTATACAATAAGACAGAGATAAACAAAAGATAATCGGAGCAGGGCTTTAAAACACCAGTAGGATGAATCAAGGCTAAAAGGTAAAACAACTGCAGAATCAGTTATGTTTAATGCGGAAATCTTCAGCTGTGAAGTAGTGAGAATTTGCAAACATATCAAAGGGAAAAACATATAATGTGGCCTCATGATGTCTGAAAAAACACATTTTCTGGACTTTCAAAAAAAAAAAAAAATTAAGTCTTGGACTGCTGACGTTTATGTTGTGCGGGTTTACAGTTTAATGACATTTTCGTGGAAACCAGATGCTCCGCAGCCTTTCCAGCCGATGAGACAGAAAGTTCAGGACTTAAATTTGACTCGCGGAGAGAAAATACGCAGGAACACTGATATGTCAGGGAGTGTTATAGAAGCCCAGAGCTGGAATGATGACGCACAGTATGGGAGACCAGCTCCAATCACTGAATGTGATTGAAGTGCCATGTGTGGTATTTCAAACTCTGGCACTCCTGATGCATTGCCCACTCCTCATTTTACCTCCTCGGCCAGCTCTCTGATGCATCCCCAGTGGTCACCTGCTACCCTCTTCAGGCTGGACGTCAGTCACAGTAAAAAGACACAAAAAGGAGCAATGATAACCCATAGCAAAGCAAAACTGAAGATGAGATCTCGTTTCTGTCACATTTACGTCTCCTAGACATAAATGAGAACTGTTTGAGACTAAACTGCTTTTCTCATTCTTCTCAAACATTTCTCCTGAGAAATAAGTCTCACAGTGAGCACTGTTTGAGATCTCAAAATTCTCTCACAACTGTCTCTTCTCCAGATCTCAATTAAGAGAAAAATGAGCCATATAATCTTGCGCTCAAGTATGTCTCAATTTGATATCCTTACTTCAAATCCCTATCTCAGATACGTCTCAGTGAAAGACATGAAGGGTTTTGTCTCTCGTTGCTCAATAATTTAGATCTTGTTTTAGACTCTTTTTTTTTTGTCTCAGCAAAAAGAAAAATGAGAATAGTACAAGCCCTAAAATGAGTCTCATGATGACAGCATTACAGTTCATCTCTGGAAAATAATACTTTTTTATTTATTTTATTTATGTTCAACTTAAAAAAGTTGTATATTGCTTACATATTTATATAACTTAATTACAATTTCAAGAGAAAAAAAGTTAAATCATTAAGACGGTCATGTCCTCAAAAGACATATTTTTGAAACATTTTAAAAAACATGAAATTTCAAGACAACGTTGCAGTGTCGATTTAAAAAACTTTTTTTGACTGCTTAGATAAACATAAATGAACAAGAATGTATGTTGGGTTAATGATGCCAGGTTTAGTTAAACACAAACACACGCATGCACTGGCACACATGCATACACGCACAAGCATATACATACACTTATATGTTGGTGGGTATAAAACATTTAACACATTAATGTCTGAACTAAACAACTAAAGGACATTTGGGATCAAATTTGGATCACCTTAAAGTGAAAAAAAATAGATTTTACATTTGAAACAAACAAATAAAATACATAAATAAAAATAATCAAATAAATAAATCAACTTTAGGGTGGTACAGATTTATGGGGTTCAGTTTGAGTTACTTTATCTTTAAAAATCCCCCTTCATGCAGCCTTACAAGCTGAAAATATTTCCTTTTTTCTTGGTTTTAGTCTGCATCATATTGAACAAACAGAAGCCTGGAGTAACCCGATTTGAATTTTAAACTGTATCACAGCCTCACGTGACACAGATTTCTGATTGGTTGATCACAGTGGGAGGGAAAACTCAGTGGGTGACGTCACCAACGGGCCGGAATCTGCAAGCGGGAGAAATACAGAGAACGAGTGACTTTTGACGAGCATTTGTCGTAGTTTTTCTGCGTGGGATGAATCTCCAACATTTTTTTGCTTGTCTGGAAAAGATTCAAGTAAAATCTTTGAAGTTTGCAAGGTAAGTTTGCGATTTCTTTCCTCCAACTCTGAAATCAGTTGAATGCTAAAGGTGTTTTAAGCTAGCTCCGGCAGTACTGCAGACGTCTGGGCTACTCGCGGTGGCTTTGGCTGTATAAGAAGTAATTATTACATTTTAAAAAGGTTAACGTGTGCTTTTTGTAGTGAAAAATAGACACATTGTAGAGTTATTTGCAGTGCAGAGTTTACAGAATGAGCCTCGATATTTTTCCAAACGCGTGAGTGCTAAGTAACTGGAAGACATTTTGCTCTTCAGTTAAGGCGGGTCTGCAGGGTTCATCCCATTCACAGTGTGACGACACCACAAACCATTTCCATTATTGCAAACTTCAAAATGTGCAGTTTCACTGTATGTTCAATGTTTACGCTGTAAAAACTTTTTATCTTGTTTAAAAGATCATCTTGCAGACGTTTGGCCTGGCATGTCATCTTTTGAAACTGGTTATGGACATGTGTTAAAAGTAAAGTCATCATTAACTGCTCACATATCTAGAAAGCATAATCTGAAACTTTAAGTATGCATATTAGGAAAACATATTCTCAGCCCTCTGTCAGTGGTGGAGATGTTTAGAGAGCAGAGATGTAGCTAAGCCAACAATGTCAACACTGATATGTAGGAGGATTTTAGTGAATCATATAAATCATATTTAAAAACCTTTCCAGACCTTACTTTGTGCTGTATAAAATGTGTGTACATGTTTTTTTCCCTCTCTGATTCAAGGTGATCTAAATTCTACACGTGAAAATGAGTGAATCAGAAACCCATGTTCCTCCACACTGCCATTATGGAAGTCCTACCAGAGCCACAAAAGACATCCTGGAAGAACAATTGCAGTCCATTAGAATAAATGGAGTTGTATGAGGATCTACGATTCATAGAAGAGGCTGACTTGCTGCCACCTGTTTAAGCCTGGAAACGTCTTGCTTTCTGGAAATTGAAATGTGAGTCTCAAACATTAATAATGAGTTTTTGTAATACACAGAAGTGGATATGAATATGAATGGGTAACACATTGACAGTACAGTGTAAACTTAATACACTTATACTGTTTGTTTTTTGTTGCAGACCAAACGCCAGAGAACAGCGCATCATCATCTGTTGAGACCTCACCAGCACAAGCATCATCCACATCTTCCAGAAGCAGAGGACTGTACATACATTGACTGGGAAGACAGCTTTGAAATTCCATGGAGTAAGTTTTCTGAGGAATTTGTGCAGTCTTTGGAGAGGGGAAAGGGACCTGGCCCAAGACTAAGGAAGGAAATGGTTTGCACTCTTGTTGCAGAAACGATGAAAACAAGACGTTTTTCCAGACTCTAAAAGGCTGCAGATGATGCGGGGAGAGCAGAGTGGATGCTCGGAAGAGATGAGATGTTAAAGAGACGCTCTTTCTTCTGCTCTGCTACTTTAATGAGGAGGATGCCATGTTCTTGTAGAAGATGCAGACGAGGTCCAGCTGCAGCAGGTGCCGTTGACTCCAACTGTAACTCCAATTGTATGTGGTAAGTAAAGTTTCAAATGTTAAATGATTCTAGAGGTTTTGTCTTTGTACACTGTACATGAGTGACATGTTTTCTTTATCCATTGTTCTGTCTTTAGGACAGTCTTGCTTTTCCCCAAGGAGGTTCATGCTGAGTTTGGGCCGCTCCATCGTACACAACAACATTGCAGCTCTGTGCCTGATGTTCAGAAGCTACTTCTGCTTTAACAGTCATTATCCAACTGAGCTGGCTTCAACCCTGGAGTTTCTGCAAAGGTACATATTTATGAGTGCTGACATGCAATTCATTTTTGGGTGTGGTTAGTTAATCATGATCTGCAGTTAATTATTCTAATTAATCTTGTATTAATCTAACTCAGGGCTGCTCATCCCTGGGGGGTATTCCAGAAAGCAGGTTATGCTAGCTCTCACGGTAAGTTTGAGGCTAAGGAAGTTGATAACCTCAGTTTTCGGTTCCAGAAATGGAGGTATGTTTCAGGGTAGGTCAAGTTGCCGTAGCAACTCATGCTCTGAACATAACCTGGTCGGGAGCAGGTTTAGTTGAAGCTTAGTTTGTTTACAGAGAGGTGAAGCAGCATGGCGTGTCCATTTGAAGATGATTTAGTGGATGAAGAAGCTCAGATAATAATTTTTCCACCATGAGAGGGTGATAAGACCACATATGGATGCTGGAAAATATTTTCTTTTACTTTGATCTAACTTTATTATTTGTTTCAGTTAAAATAAATCATTTTTTTGTAAGTCGGTTTAAAAATTACACGTAGTTTTCAGACAGTTATTTTCCTTTCATTCAAAGTAATTCAATTAAGAAGGTGTAACTTTGGTGCTGCTGTTAGAGCGGCACCGCAAAGGATTGTGGGATATCTTTCCCTTTGCCTGTCTGGACGGATTTGGGTTTAGGTGTGGGTTTTTGACCAAATGTGTTTTTTTTGTTTAGCTGTTTTACTGTGTTTTGCCATGCTTCGCCGAGTTATTTTGCCGTACTGAGCTTACGTCTCTGCACCATGAGTCAGAGTGAAGGACAGGATGGTTAGTTTATATAGCACCCCTACGGCAAGTCATTGTAATGACACTCACGGTTAATTCTTTAACGAATTTTTGTACTCCGTGCATTATTCCCCCCGTCTTTTTTATTGTTATAAAAATGAGTATATCTGCCGGCTCAAACTTAGGCATTTGAGAGTTCAAGAAATGTAATTAATTAAGATGGAAAAAAATATTAATTGAATTGGAGTAATATGACATGACATTTAGTTAGATAAATACGTAAATTTGAGTTGTATAAACAATTATTGAGTTTTATAGACGTAAGAAATTAGGTTGAATAATTTTAACTCAATTTTTTGTTACCAATAGAAGTAATTCATTTAAGTTGGCAAAATTGGATGAGTTATATATTTATGTGCGTCACGAGGGAAATGGAAATTTGATCAGAAACTCGTGCGGTTACTTTGTCTGCTCTTTTTCTACACGCAGAAAGTCTTTTTTTTTTTTGATGATGATGCAGCCGTGTTACTTTTTTGATGGTCGTGTAATCTTCATACGCCGTCATTAAAACCTCAGACTCCGTCTCACAGAAGTACAGCGTTTTCTTTTTTTTTTTCACCACGCGTTTCCATGGTGACTCCAGAAATCGGCGATCTATTGAGAATGTCTTTATGTACCCTGCGTTAACCCAGGGTTACCAAGTCGAGCGTAATTACGCCAACTCATATCTGGTCTTTTGGAACCGACATACCCCGAGTAAGCAAGTTCAGGCGGATTTCAGCCAGAGTTCAGGCTTAAAGTCAGGCTAGTTTAAACATGCTTCCTGGAATACCCCCCTGGTCCTTGAGATCTACCAGCCTGCCTGTTTTCCAACTCTCCCTGAATTGCTTGCTGCTGATTAGCTGGACCAGGTTTGTTCATCCAGTCAGAATGTGGAGACGTCTGGTTGAGCTGATCAACAGCTAGCAGGGCTTGGAGATCTGGAAAACAGTCAGGGTGATGGATCCCAAGGTCCAGGAATGAGCAGCCCTGGCCAACTTAAAATTTAGCTTTGAAAATCCTTATTTTGGGGTAATTTGATTTAAATAGCAAGATTATCACATTAAAAGAAATAAAATACAATTTAAAGGGTGGCTTTATAAAGTTTTCTAAGTATAACAGACTTTTTTCCAACCTTTACTTTTGTACCACTAAGGGGTAATTCTTCAGTCTCAAACAGAACAAAGACATAAGCCAAAGTGCTCTACTTTAAAAAACTAATGGAAATATTCTGAACAATCCAAAAAATATTGACCACAAAATTCTTAATCATAACATAATATATATTCGTTGAAATATCTTATTTCACAGTTTGCCGTCTGACACGATCAGCCCTCAGCGTCCCAATTAAGACAAGGATATTATTTTTCCCTTGTTAAGAGCCAGCCATGCAAAATGTGACTTTTGATCATTTCTTAAATGTTTGATCTGGACTGTATCGTGAAAAATGAAATGAAACAGATTTGAACCTTATTTGTTAAATAGTTAATGCCCATAGTATGCTGCATTTCAATTTTTTTAACTGAAACAGATGTCCTCTCAAGCAACGTGTGGCTGCTTTTAGGGATGACAGAAACGTAATCTTATGGTAGCATTATGCGGCTGCTTTTATAAAACTACAGTTTGCTTCGAGCTTGAAGTGTTATCTCTGTTATGTGCGGTCTATTATCAGTTTACTCATGCCAGATTTTAATGTTCTTGTCTTACAGCTCATGTCCTGAGATGTGCCACTCTACCTGGTTGGGAACAAATTGAAGAGGCCAAGCTCAAGAAAGCCTTTGTCAACAAATGTAGGGCCAGAACAGGTTCTAAGGCCACTGCTATGATCTACAGTATGCGGACTAGTTTCTCTTCCATCTGTTTTCTTATTTTTTGTCTTAATTTGGTTCTCAAATTGGTTCATGGATTTGATAGTCTGTAAGTTTCAGAGAATGTTTTTATCAGGTACTTTTTTATGTGGTTACATAATCTTGTTTTTTTCCTTGTACCTCAGCAGTGCTGTCAGTGTGTTTGTTGTTTAAAATCTGGAAGTATTCATGACCAGCATGTCAGCCACATTGAGTACGCCACGCTTCATGTACTTAATGCATTTAATATTTTAAAAAGTGTCTAATACTGCTACCACAATTCAAATGCTGTACTGATGATGGTGCTGCCCAAAATAAAGTGTAAAGCATTTACATTTCTAGTATTGTTTTTACTGTTACTGTATATCAGTGGTCTCCCATCCTGGTCCTTGAAGGTCACTGTTCTGGATGTTTTAGCTGTTTTCCTGATCCAACAGATCTGCTGCAGTGGTTGAATTTCCTCCTCAAGTTCTGCAGGAGGTGGTTAATCACCTGTTGATTCACATCTGGGGAGCAAAGAAACATCTAAACCCTGCAGGATGGTGGCCCTTGAGGACCAGGATTGGCGACCACTGCTATAAAACTAAATTCTCTTTTCTTTCTCAAATATATCTCAAATATCATTCTCATTAACGGCTTTGGTAAGACATTTAAGAGAAATGATTTAGACATGAAAGAGACATCAGACAGACAACGATGAGATCTCTTTTAGGACTCATTCTTCTCAGATTTGTCTCATGAGCGTCTTAGGGTCGTCTCTCCCACTTCTTAATTATTGCTCAAACAGTTGTCTCAACTCAACCTCATTTGTCTCAGTGATGTCTTTTCTCATTCTTGCTTAACTCTTGCTCCTAAGGGACCCTTAGGAGCAAGAGTTCAGAAGCAAATGATCACAGAATGATACGAATATGAGACGCTCAAACTGATCTCAAGAGACGAGATCAAGCAACATTTGAGCAACAGATTTTTCCTATGGGAATCTAGGTGTGATATTGTGACTGTTTGGGCAATCTTTTCCCATTTATATTCAGGCATGTGCTAGTGCATTGTGTTTATCCCGTGAGCATTTTGTTGTCTGCTTGCATACATTATCCCTCTCATTTTTGCATGCCTGTTTATTTATTCCAACGTCTGTAAGAGGAGAGAACAAACAGGAGAAAGGTTGCAGAGAAGTCATTCTGTCAATACATGACCTTGTTTAAGTGACTGCGATTCAAACTTGTGACAACGAAAACTTTTTTCAGCCCTAAAGCTTGTGTGCACATCCATGAAGGCCTCTTTGATGTTGCCACTTAAAAGCACGGCGAACACATCCCTGAGGAGAAGCCTGGCTCACAGGGGAGGTTCCACATGTATATATGCGCACACGCGCATGCAATGTTCCATCAGTGAGAACGCAAGCAATTGTGTGGATTTATTAATGTTTCGCAAAATACTTTGTTTTTTCCCTCCCCAAATCCTAATACCTTTTTTTGTTAATCTGCTCTGACATCTGTGGAGACATTTTGTTTCAGAGTACAACATTTGAAGACATTTGAATCATCTAACTCCAGAATTATTTTCTCTCAATCTGTCTCGGTCCATTTCAAATTACTACTGTATTAGTGTCTTTGCTGTCCATAAGCTGTGAATCTGCTCGCCTGCATTGTTCTCCCTCATTCTGTTTTACTGTATACACCCCAGCACCCAGTCTGCACTTGGCAGCGGGCCATTTCAATTATCTTTCACTCCCACTTTCTCCAAAGTAATCTTTTAATCTTGCTGCTATCCACCACGGTGTCAGCACAGCCTTTGAAAATCACTTAGCATTTTTTTCCCTCTCTTTAATGTTCATCAAATATTGGATTTTTCTTTTTCAATTTGAATGTGCGCCTTGAATGTTCTCACTGAACACATGGTAACTACATTGAGAGAGATGTTTGTTTTCGGGAACACCTGAGAGCCGTTCTTTAGCACTGAAAAATATCCAGCAGTAATTTGACTTCTTCCGGCTTCATTCCGTATGTGTTGATTTTACAGTGTCCACAATAAAACTGAGCGAAACCCAAACTTCTTCTTTCTCTTTCGGCTTTTCCCATCAGGGGTCGCCACAGCGAACAAGTCGCATGGTAAACTTGGCAATGTTTTACGCTGGATGCCCTTCCTGACACAACCTTCTCAAAGCAACCGGGCTTGGGACCGGCACAGAAGTAGAGAAGGGAAGAGGGAGCAACCCGGAGTCGAACCCTGGTTTCACGGACGGAAGGCGCCGCAAACCAGCACGAGCTAAACCAGCTCCCGAGCGAAACCCAAACAAGCTCTTTAAAATAAAATTGGAAACATAAATAAATAAATGAAGAAAAAAATAAAACTGGAATTCTTGATGATAGGGCTGCATGATGGCGCAGTGGTTAGCGCCATTGCCTCACAGCAAGAAGGCCCCTGGTTCAAGTCCTGAACCAGGGAGTTTGCATGTTCTCCCCATGCATGCATGGGTTTTCTCCAGCTTCCTACCAACATCCAAAAACATGCTTCATAGGTTAATTGGTCACTCCAAATTGTCCATAAGTGTGAATGTGAGTGTGTAAAGGTGTGTGATACTGTTGTGTGACCCTGCGACAGACTGGTGACCTGTCCAGGGTGCCTCCTGCTTTTGCCCATAAGTGTCGGATAGGCTCCGCCAGCCCCATGACCCCATCTTCTTCCCCAAGCGGAAGAAGATGAATGAATGAATGAATGAATGGAACTCTTGATGGCTTTGTGGTCAAAAAGGTCCAAACCACCACCGTGCCAACAACAAAGAACGGGGGTGTAAAACATTTTTAGAACTCTTTAACATTTTAACTCCGGTGATGTTGCCAGTGACATTTTCCTCTTTGACACACCGTAACTTCTTGACCGTTTACATGATCAACAAAGCTCGGGTGATTCTGACACGGAGAAAAGCAGCTTTTTATTTGCTCTGACATGCAACATAATATTAGAGTAAAGTGTTGCATTGTGGCGCTCAGCTGCTTTTCTCCATACCGAATTAGCTGATTTATGTGGATTGCGTGAGCACATCAATGGAGTGTTATTTATCAGTGCAAGGCTAATTTTGTCTACTTCAGAATTTACTGGAACTACGGTTAGAGTTGCGGTAGTTGAAGGATTTTTTCTTATGAAAGCTGCTCAGTATTTCAGTTTGTGTGGATTTGCCAACTTTATCTTTAGGACTGGACACAAAAATTACTTTTTTAAGTCAAACATAAAGCAGAAATAATTATTTTTAATTTCCAGTAGTACAGGAACACCTGTTGTCCATCCTCACCAAGAGGGTAGTTCGGCTGCTAATTTGGAACTATTGGAGCATATTAATTTCAGGTAAATATTGTTTTTTTCTTTTTGTGCTCAGGTTTCTTGAACTTTACTGAGCTGGTCTTTCTAGTGAGTTAAGATTTGATGAAAACTGACTTGAACAATTTTTCCTTTTTTTTTGCTTAATAACACAGTTTAATCCAGTTCTCCTTGATACTCCAAGAGGACCGGGCCGCAGACATTAATGTCCTTGACCGGAAATGGAAGTCCACCCATATTGCTAGAAAACAACTTTATTTCAGTTTTTTCTTTTTTCCATATTAAGGTTTAATCAAAGTTTTTCTACAATTCTAAACACTTTTGGGGTAGGGTTAGGGTAAATTGTGTGATTTCCGCTTCCGGCCGATGATGCCAGGCGCCATCTTGTTTACAGTCAGGTCACACTCAGTTTCAGCATGGCTTTACTTTAAAAATTGATTCATATTCTGTGGAAGCTGTATGTGAGACCCTTCAAACTGTTAACAGCAGGAAACGTTTCAGATTCAAATAGTTTTTTGAAAAATTCATGTTATTACATGTTAGTTGACAATGCCCTCAAAAGCTGTTGCATCTAAAACTTTAATTACAACTTCATAAAAGTTGTAATTAAGTCCATAAAAGTACCTTGGGATTATATTTGGTTTTAAGTATAAAATAGATGACCTACAGCACAAAAGCGGTGAAAGAATTCAGACTTTCTATACTTGACTTCAACATTTATTTCACGTCAACTGAGCTGATCCTCTGTTGATGTTTGAATGAAAATGCCTGCTTTGGGCAAAATAGAAATTCAGCTCCCAGCACCACTCCCACCCAGTCTGTCTCTCTTTTTGACTGCTGTTCCTTGCTTGGCTGCATTGGACCAACCATCTGCCTGATTGCGCTCTCTTTCCCTCCCTCCCTGCCCATCAGATCAATGTTGCTCACTGCCAGAGAAAGAGGCTGTGTGAAAGGCTCACGCAGAGAAAGCAACCCCAGGAAATGCCAGCCAAAGAATGACTGAAACAAGGAACGTGTGCCTCTGCGGGTGTGCATGGCTCCGTCAGCAAGCCATGCATTTTTCTTTATGTGAAGTTGCAGATCTGTGTGTGAGTTTCATGGCATTCCAGTTCTCCAGTTTTCTCTCTCTGCCTAATTATCCCCTTCAGTTAAATGAGTGACACCCTGACAGCGCTCTTATGCACAGCAGGACATGAAACGCCGCGGTCAAAAGTGAACGGCGGTAAATATGCCACCACATTTGCATGCAATAGAATACCTAAACTTAAAAAAACAATCTCAGAATCAGAAATAGCTTACAGCTAACTCCAATCTTTAAAAAAGCTGTTTCAGTGCTGTGATAAAATATGACAATGATGTTATGTTAAACAAGGGAAAGAAAATTAATTCCACAGCTTCTTAACCAAGAACCTCTGATTTTCAAACCGGTATAAGAAAGCATGCAATAAGTGGGGAGAGGTAGATGATGGACCAACAGTAATATTTGTGAGATGAATAACCAAAGAAAAATAGAATTAAATCAATTTTAAAGCTGTTTTTACAGCATCAGTTGCAGTCTAGAATGATGGATTTGACTGTTCTCTGGTTCCATTTTTCCTTCTACTTGTTCTACTTTATTATTATTTCTGAACAGATATAATGCATGCTTAACTTATGTCTGGGTCTTTTTCTTCACTGAAGCTAAAACATTCCATATTCTCACATGGGAATCTCTGCTAAATAACTAGAAGTAAATCTAACCCAGAGAACTCAGTTTCAGACTGTGCAGTCCTCTGGAGATTTCACATGCATAGTCATGCTGCGTACATAATTACTAAGTTGTGCTCTCCCGCTGCAATCTCCAAAAAAGTACTTTTGTGTATGCAGCCACGAGCAGATTACACACAAAAATCTGTGTCTGCAGTTGTTAGCTAGTGAGCATTCTCATCAGCAACGGCTTTGGTAATCTATTCAGTGTAAATGCAAACCCCGTGCATGAGGCATTGGCGCAGGGTCAATGAGGGACCAATATTTACTAATGACTATGGTGCTGTGTAAACGGCACTATACAACTGCATTACCGGTATGGCATAAGTGAGTGTAACTTACATTATCCTTTCCATTCCCTAATGATACACGTTCCACACAAAGGGCAATGGTACGTTCCATTTTCATGACGTGGCCGCAGAAGCCATAAGAGAGCTGCAAAACACACCTGTACCCCTCTTAAGATGCGGTCACACCTGTTTACAACCCTCTTTGGGCCCAGACAACCAAGGAACTATAGCTTTAGTAGAGTTTAAAGAAAGCGGTTTATGGCAGATCATGTTGTAAAGTGGTGGAAAAAGTCCAAAAAGGATTAGCAGCCACGCCACTGCACTCAATGTGTGTAAAGAAAAGACCAACATTAAGAGAACAGCAAAACATTAAAGGACAAAAACAAGTAACCTAATACAGAGCTATGGTAACTAGCAGCCTACTATGGCGCTGGTTGGATATTAGGACATTCCTGCAATCCTGAAGCAACATACAAATATAGCTTAGGTGCCAACAGACACTTTTGAAATCAGCATATGAAAAAAACCCTCACGGATGTAAACATCAAAGAAAAGCAAGCGTTTGTTTTAAAGAAAGTGAGACATCATTATTTTTATTTTGCAGTTGAAAATTTGGTGCCTCCAGGTTGGGGCATCAAAGGGGGACCACAGGTGAAGATGCAGGGCCGGTGTGGCTATGTAATAAGCGGCAGCCATTGTGTTACTGAATTCATAATTGCGCATGAAAACAATAAAACAGGCCTGAACTGCGGGGGTACCTCCCACTGTGGTGCCAGTCCCTGTGCTTCTACATCTGGCCTCAGCTTTGAAGTGGCAGGTGTGCCATCTATGTGCCCACACACCTGTACACACAACCACACACAGCCTGACACAGTCAGCCCCACACAACAGCAAAATTAAAATAGCACTTTTGGATTATGTAAGGTTTAACAAACACTAGCGCAGTTGTCTCTATAACATTATTCTAAAACCGACGTCTTGCCTGGAGTTTCATGAATGAGTGGAAGACTTGATCTGGCATAATTTCACCTTCCAGCGGCGCATTAGAGTAAACACAGCAGAAGATGTGAATTAAAATGACTCTTTCTGCCAGGTGTCACTGTTGCACAACAGCTGTCCTGCACATCTGCATGACTGGCTTTGGTTTGAGCTTTTCAACTAGACAAAATGTTTGACAAAACTGTTGGATTCTTGCGTCTTTAAAATATAATTTTCAATTGTTGAAAATGCAATTTTCAGCGAAAATGTGCTGTATCTTGACTTTTTAAGTGTTTGTTTCATTTCTGTAAAAGGGAGAACAATTATTTCTAAACCTGTTTAGCCTGTTTAAAAAAAAATATTCTTGCCATCCACCGATTGCAACAAAAAAATCCTGCTTTGATTCCTGCTTTGACATAATTAGTCTTAAAAAGTATCTTAAGGATTATCAAAGGGTTCCTTTCAGCAATCTAAATTGTTAAACCTCTGTGGAAATCCGATTTTTATTTGTCTCCTAATGCTGTTTTATTTTTGTTGATTAATTATAGGAATGAATACAACCCATTGACAGCTTTGGTTCTCTTTCATGACCCTGAAGAAGATGAACTGGAAAAGAAATAAAAAAGATGGGTAATTACAGTTTGCTTGAAAGTGGTCCAACCAGAAAACACACCCTGTGTGCTGCAGCTTCAAGGAAAAAAAAGGAAAGAAGAGTGAGCTGAGTGACTGGATTGGGTCATGCTGAGAGGAAGATAACAGAAATTTGAGCAATCTATTTCACAGACACAAGGTAAAAGAACATCTTAATGCACAATGCATAAAAGCTTAAATAAGGGAGGTTAAGTATCTTAAAGCCACATCTGATTGGAACCATTATTGGTCCTTAAAGATCTGCTGCACTAAAAATTGTGTGGGTGTTTTTAACATGTTTGTGTGGCATGTTTCTCAAGATGGAAGAAATAAATGAAAAATTAAAATTAAAATTGCATTTCTGAGTATTTTTTATTCAGATTGCTGTGATGAAAAAAGATTGTATTTGAGGAAAATATACCACATACTCAATGCTCCATTCCAAATCCACTTGTATACAACTATACATATATGTGTCTTCGTTTTCCTTGTCTGAGCTGGCATCTGGCATCTGTATAGCTGTATAATATAT
>CM074488.1:27856542-27877747 GCA_037389245.1 Oryzias sinensis
ATATATATATATATATATATATACTCTCATATATATACTCACTTAGAAGTTGAGTCCCCCAGTTACACCTATTGTCATATTTGTGTGTATATATTTACTGTTTTTTTCCCCCCCTTTTTGTTACAGGTCAGACTGTGTCATATCTCATTTTCCTTTTCGTTTGTTTAGGTCAAGTAGAGCTTTTAATAATTGACTTGGTTCTGTTATGTTTATTATTTTGGCCTCCACACTGAACTTAAATGCTTCACTTTTGTTTCATCTTTACATTTGGGACAATAAAACCCTCTTTTGTCGTATGGTAAACCATCTCAGGAGCTTTATTGATATATTCATGCTGGTTTGATGGCTGACTAATTTGTATTCGGGTTTCTCTTTTTTTATGTTGTGACTTGTTCCCTCATTCTAGAGTTGCATTACACTGCCCTTATTATTTAATGTAAAAAACAGTAATATAAAGAAAAAAAATATTGCTTATTGATAGCACAATTATATATTAAAATATCATCCATATGTCTTTTTAGTGAGAGGCTTTTACTTCTGATTTCTGTTATAAATAAAATAACACAAATGCCTTGCTTCTTTTACTTTCTTCCTTTTAATTAATATTATTATTATTGTATTATATATGTTTCTTCTATATATGAACTTTAATCTTCGGATGCATTCAAAGATAAAATCATCTAAGTACTCCATCAATACCCACCAGTATCTGTCTGTCACACATTAATGTGACAGCTGACTGAGAAAGCAAGGACTGGGAAAAACAGAATAAGGTTGTAAATGCAGGCTCCACATTGATTCAAATGGGACCTTTCTGTCTAGAAATTGCATGTTCTCCCTATTCAGTCGTGAACTTTCTCTGGGCACTCTGGCTTCTTACCACAGTCCACAATCACGCTTCATAGGTTAATTTCATCCATCCATCCATCTTCTTCTGCTAGTCAGGCACTGGGCTGTGGGGGCAGCAGTATAAGCAAAGATACCCAGACTTCCCTCCAGACCTCTTCCAGTTCCTCAAGGGGGGACCCTGAGAGGTCAGCTGAGAGACGTAGTCTCTCCAGCGTGTCCTGGGTTTTCCCCGCGGCCTCCGCCCAGTGAGACATGCCTGGAACACACCAGATGCCCGAACCACCTCAACTGGTTTATCCTTTCAGACCTCGGTACCTCATGGAGAGGCTGATCAGCTGACCTGAGACACTGGGCTGAGTGTAGTGAGAGAGAAGCTCGGCAAGGTAAGGCGGGGCCAGACCACGATAAAGTGCACTAGTTCCCATAGTTTCAATAAACCCAACGTTAAAAACAGTGCATTTGTATGTGTCCCATAATCCACACCATTTGAATAGCTTTTTTTGTAATATGTAGAAACACTGTAAACTTGTTTTACAAGTATTTCCCCAAACCTCTACACTGTACTGTAAATATGGTAGTATTATCGATGAACATATTGGTGCTTTGTGAGTTTATGACGTGTTCTTTCCCAATACTGCTACGGCTTTAGCAGGTTTAGCTCTGATTTGCTTTATTTGTGGCTTGCAGCTTATTTTGTGGTACAAAATTACTCCAAGGAACTCAATTTCAGTCACTTTTCCCCACATTTAATTTTTGCAACTTTAATTTCTAAATCTGCAGGAACATGGTGATTTCCAAAAGTAAGTAATTATGTTTTGTTAATATTTTGTAAGTTTATGTATATCGAACCATAGTTTTAGTTTTCCTAACCCTTTGTTTCCTATTTTTACAACTTCCCTCAGAATCTGCCCTGTACATACTATGCTTGTGTCGTCAGTATATAAAAGGTATTTGTGTGTATTCTTGACCAGTATGTGAGTGTGTGGCCCTGCAACAGACTGGTGACCTGTTCAGCATGTCTCCTTGCCTTTGCCCAGCAGAAGCTCGGTTGGCTCCAGAAGTCTTGTTGCCCGACAAGCAGATTCTGAAGTTGGATGGTGGTTGGGAGATGAGGGTGAAAATGAGGGATTGGAAGAGGAGTAAAAAACATGAGAGGTTAAGAGAGGGAAGGTCACATGGCGAACGGGGCAAGAGCAGAGATAGGATACAGGTTATTATAAAAGGAAAAGGCAGAAAAAAGGAATCATTTTTTGTGTGGAGCGTCCCTAGGGTGTGGCTGTATCAAGTCAATCTGGGGGGCTAATTTGTGTCAGGGTTTGAATCCTATCTCCTTGAGAGGTGACCAGAAGGTTGATAAAAATTGAAGTGGAATTGAAGTTGGATACACAAGACAGAGGGGCCTAACAATGAAGTGGGGGAGGGGTGCTGCACAACAACACCCATCCTTCAACATTCCCCTTACTCCATCCAAATACATATGACCTTAGACAAAATGTTACTGTGTAGCGTACTAGCTTTATTTTTGTTCAAGAACATTATTACTTTGACCATTTTTACATTTTGTAACAAATAAAAAAAAAAAAGAAAATTAGATTTTTTTGTTTTTTACAAAAGTTTTTTTTAGATGCAAGCATCAGAGAGAACTAAAACAGACAATGAATAAATAGAAAAATTGTTGCAGCATTTTGGAGGCATGTTAAAGAGAACTTAAAGCCTCAAATATAAAAAATGGCCACATTCAATTCCCTTTATGCTTCTCAATTTTTTTATTAGGAAACCCAATGAGTCCTAATGTGACTGTGGAGACCATTTGAGTCATCTTCCAGAAACCAGTCTGAGAGAATTCCAGCTTTTTGACATGGTGCCTTATCCTGCTGGAAGTAGCCATTAGAAGATGGAACACTGGGGTCATAAAGAGATGGAAATGGTCAGCAACAATACTAAGGTAGGTTGTGGGTTGGAACCATGCTCAGTTGTTACCAAAGTGGTCCAAGAAAATATCCCCCACACCATGACAACATCACCACTGGCCTGAACCGTTGTTACAAGGCAGGATGGATCCATGCCTTCATGCTGTTGATATCAAATTCTAATCCTACCATCCAAATGTCACAGCAGAAATGGAGATTCATCAGACCAGAAATCCTTTTTCCAATCTTTTATTGTCCAGTTTTAGTAAGTCTGTGTGAATTGTAGCTTCAGTTTTTTGTTCTTAGCTGACAGGAGTGACACCCGGTCATCTGCTGCTGTCGCCTATCTGCTTCAAGGTTGGATGTGTTGTGCGTTCAGAAATGCTCTTCAGCTACCTTGGTTATAAACAGTGGTTATTTGAGTTCCTGTTGACTTTCTATCAGCTGTAACCAGTCTGGCCATTCTCTTCTGACGTCTGCAATCAAAAAGGCACTGGATATTTTCCCTTTTGAACCATTCTCTGTAAACCCTAGAACTGGTTGTGGGTGAAAATCCCAGTAGATAAGCATGCCACGTCCAAAGTAACTTCAGTCTTCTTTCTTCCCCATTCTGATGGTTGAACTGCAGCAGATCTTCTCAACCATGTCTACATGACTAAATGCATTGAGTTGCTGCCATGTGATTGGTTGCATAAAAAATTGCATTAATGTGCAGTGGCTAGTGGGTGTGAATGTACACACCTGTGCCTCTGTTTGATCCATGCAGCAGAGCAGGGGGATATTCCAGAAGGAATATCTTGACTTTAACCCTAAACTCTGGCTGAAATCCACCTGAACTTATTTACTCTGGGTATGTCGGTTCCAAAACACTGGATATGAGTTAGCGTAATTACGCTTGGCTCGACTTGGTAAGCCTGGGTTAATGGACGTGCACAGCAAGTACATAAAGGCATTCTCAATGGAGCATAGATCTGCGGAGTCACCATGGAAACGCTTGGAGAAATAAAAAGAGCGCTATACTTCAATGAGACGGAGTCCGAGATTTTAATGACAGCGTATGAAGATTATATGCCCATCGAAAAAGTAACACGGCTGCATCAGTAAAAGAAAGAGTTCCTGCTTGGAGAAAAATAACTGACAAAGTAAACATATGAGTCTCTATTTTATTTCTACACACACACACACCACACACACACACGACCCAGCTGGTACGTCACTATAACCGAGCTGCTAATTAAGTGGCTTCTTAGGAAAGCTGTTGGTGCCCCATACACCTCGCGACCCAGGACAGTCTCAGATAGGAAGAAATAGGCAGAGAAATAGGCCAGCCCTCTCACTCGTGATTGTCACATCAAGATTCCCCACTTCCCATGAGTCTCAGGGGCTGAAGGATTGGCTATGTATAAATATTTATATATATATATATATATATACAACTTAAATTGAGTTAAATTTATTCAACATAATTGCTTATGTCTATCCAACTCAATAATTGCTTTTTTCAACTAGAATTTACATATTTATATAACTAAATGTCATATTAGTCGAAATTAATTAAATGTTTTTCCATCTTAATTTATTGTATTTCTTGAACTTTCATATGTTTAAGTGTGAGGGTTGCATATATTCTCAATTTTTATAACATTAAAATGACTGATTCAATGTAAATTAGCGACATGAAAAACTGATTTTTCTTAACAGGACACTGACTTTAACTTTGGTACTTGATAAATAATGCTACACTAGTAGTGGTGCTAAATAAACTCATCATCCTCTCCCTCCCTCTCACTCATGGTGCAGAAAGAATTAAACATGATAGGACAAAATAACTAGGCAATACACAGTAAAACAGCTAAACAACTGAACACATTTGGTCAAAAACCCACACTTACACCCAAATCCATCCAGACAGGCAAAGGGAATGGTATCCCACAAGTCCTTGCAGTGCCGATCTAACAGCAGCGCCAAAGTAACACCTACTTAATTGAATTAATTTGAATGAAAGTAAAACAGCTGTTTGATAACTATGTGTTATAAGTTGACTGAACTAAAAAAAATGATTTATCTTAACTAAAGCAAATAATTAAGTTAGATCAATGTAAAAAGTTTATCTTTCCAACATCCATACGTGGTCTTATCACCCTCTCACGGTGGAAAAAGTATTATCTGAGCTCCTTCATCCGCTAAATCATCTTCAAATGGATATGCCATGCTGCTTCACCTCTCTCAAAACAAACTAACCTTCAACTAAACCTGCTCCAGACCACGTTATGTTCACAGCATGAGTTGCTATGGCAACTTGAAATACCCTGGACCGAAAGCTGAGGTTATCTGCTTCCTTAGCCTCAAATTTACTGTGGTAACTCACATAACCTACTTTTTGGAATACCCCCCAGAGGCGGTCCTGGCTAGTTTGACGCCCTGGGCGAAAGACTGGACAGCACCCTCACCCCCTTTCCCCTTTTAGTTTTTCACATTTTTATGTAATCTTTTTGTTCAACCCATAGAATAAGGGCTGAAAGTCTGCACTTCAATGGCATCTGAGTTCTTTTATTTCAAATTCACTGTGGTATTGTACAGAAACAAAATTAGAAAGAATGTGTCTCTGTCCAAATATTTATGGTCCTGACTGTAGTATGTGAGTTTTTTCAGACTAAACACTCATCAGTTTGTGTTTTCTTTTTTTAAGGCTTGCTGGCTCTGGAAAAAATTGCAAGATTTATTTGTTTTCTTTTTTGTTTGTGTTTTTTCATGAGCTGAATGCAACCCTGACACGAATTATGAATGAATAAATTCCATTCATTTCTGTCTGCTTCATGAATGAAAATTAATTGAAACTCAAAGGCTTATTCTTCTGTTTGTGTGTTAAGTGTCACATAAAACTAAACAAAAATGGCAAATGATTGTGTACATTCCCTCTGAAGCATTGACTATTTATGAGAAGGGCAGAATAGATTAGATGAAATCTAGCAGGTAGCTAATTAGCAAGACTGGTTTAATTAAGTGCAAACCTTCATTAGCCAAATGTTGCTCCAAGTTTTATTCCTCCAACAGTAAATTTGGTATTATTTGGCTACTAGCGAGTGTTAATTTGAGACACCGCCTGTATTCCTTTATCCTTGCAGTGTTTTTTTTCCTCTTTTACTTCTTTTGTTTCTAAACAGGACACTTGATCTTTCCTTTAAACTTTGGTACATTTCCCACAATCATGAATGAACTTTAACGTCTGTCAACTATTTATGTATTAGGAAGCAGCAGTTACTTTGTTGTGTGGTCTGGAATCATACGCGGTAAGTTTACCACCTTCTGTTTCTCATTTTGACCTTGGGGTTTTCAGTTCATATTCTGTACATATGGCCCTGTATATTAACCCTTGTGCTATCCTAGACACTTTAACATTGGGAGTTGGGTCATCTAGATCCCACAAGACAGTGCACTGAACATTTTTTCTTCAATTATTTGTGATCTTCACTGGTGTCCATGGATTACATGAAACCCTCTTCACCTTTATCCATCTTTGTCATGGTAGGGATAGCACGTCAATGTAAGGGTGGGGGTCATAGGATAGCACAAGGGTTAATCCAGCCATTTGATTGTGATGCTCCATGTATGCTTTCCCTGCAAGCATTATTTTACTCTGCAGTAATGTGCTGGATTGATTCAGGCGCCTCTATGCACAGCCTACACCTTGGGTCTTGTCTGGTGTGGTAGATCTACACCTTGGGTTTTGTCTGGTGTGATAGATCTACACCTTGGGTCTTGTCTGGTGTGGCAGATCTACACCTTGGGTCTTGTCTGGTGTGATAGATCTACACCTTGGGTCTTGTCTGGTGTGGTAGATCTGAGCCTCTATTGCTCTGGTGCTCAGGGCTTGTTCCTGAGCTGCCAGGATGAGCGCTTCAGTGCTGTCCTGTAGGCCAGCCCTTTCTAGCCATTGGTAGGACTTCTTGATATCAGCCACTCAGTTATGGTCCGGTGGTACATTCCATGCAGGGGTTTGTCCTCCCATGAGGATCTGTCCTCCACCACTGCATCCTCTGCTCTCCATTGCCTGAGACATTCACTGAGCACACTGCCGGTTAGGGCCTTGAGCTTGATGCATTCATGAATCTTGGATGTTTCATCCTGCATAATGGCTACCATGGTCAGTAGTCCTCTGCCTCCTTCCTTGCGGCTAGCATACAGTCACAGGGTGCTGGAGTTAAAGCTGGGAAAAGTATGGTGCGGTAAGGTTCTGTCCTCTATTCTCATTTACTTCTCCTCTCCTCTATTCCTGATCATTTACTGTATTTCTCATTTAGTTCTCCCTCTGTTTGGTGCAGTGCGATTAATGCATTGTCTCTCTTTCCCACTCCCCCTGAGGGTAGTGGGAGTGTTTCCAGATTCCAGTTGGCTTGTCTGTGCTCCTGTACCTGACCGTGTACTTCGCCTGTGGCTCATCTATGCTCCTGCTCCTACGCTTGGCTGTGGACCCTGCCTCTGGCTCGTCTCACACCCCCAGGCGTCCCCCAACTCCATCTGGACTAAGCCCATCTGCTGGACTATTTAAACATGTCTTTGTAGAGTTAGATATGGTAATTATATTCCAAGAGTTCTGGTACATCGTCTGCCCAGGGAAAGTAGCTGTGCAGAATATAGACTGTAAACCCAAAATTCAAAATGGGAAACACCTCCAAAAGTGTAAGAGAAGGACACCAGGTACTCAAGTAACTGGAGAAAGCATGGAAAGTGAAGGTGACAGTGGTGGCCGTGGTAATTGGAGCACTCAGGGCAGTAACCCCTAAACTGGAGGAGTGGCTACAGCAGATCCCTGGAAAGACCTCAGACCTCTCAGTCCAGAAAGTGCTAGATACAGCTAAGATACTGCTCCCATTGGGCACCTAGGCTGCATCGCAACAAAACATTTACATAGCTTAAAATGTTTTATATGTGTACATATTATGGTGAATTAAATTGAACTTTATCTCACAGGGAGAAATTCACTCATCATGGCAGCTCACAGACAAAAGACAAGTGATAGAACAAGTACAGCTCACTAAATATCAGATCAAACAAACAAAAAAGTTAATAAGATACATAAATAATTGGGCATAATAATAATATTTGGGTCTTCATGCATCAGATTGTGCTCTGATCCAAGGAGGGAAGGTAATGGAGGACTATGCGTTTCTATCTTCTACCTGGTCTGGCTCTTCATGTATCGGATGAATGTCGGGAGGGTGGCAAAGAGGGGGGATGATTGAAGGCCCCGCTGTTAAGCAGAGTTGCTTCTGCTTAACAGTGAACACTGAAAACATATTTACATACACCACGAGTCACATGCCTTTCTTCTTTCCAACCACCGCCTCACTTCTGTCAGCACGCAAAAGTTTAAACCACTCCAAGGAAACCACAGGGTCCGGGTTAGTCCATTTAGCCACGTGTCCGTGAAACACGACAGGCAACACTGCCTGAATTCCCATGTTAGCCGGATCAGCTCTGTCAGATTGTTGGTTTTGTTGAAGAGAGAATGAACGTTGCCTATAACAGATGGTATAAAGGGCTTATACCTACGTTTCCTCTCCTGGAGCTCAGTGGCCTTGTGGTTGGAGTGTCCGCCCTATGACTGGAAGATCGTGGCTTCAAACCCAGACCGAGTCATACTTTAAAAATGGGACCTAATGCCTCCCTGCTTGACACTCAGCATTATGGGGTTGGATTGGGGGTTTAAGCCACCAAATGGTATCTAGAATGGCTGGGTAGCTTGGTTGGTAAGGTAAAGGCCACGCTGGAATCCAGTGTTTGATTCCCGGATGAGAATAAACAATGGTACTGGGGAGTGATTACCATATCAATGGCGAGCAATTAACATCACCCAGTGGGGGTCCTTGGGCAAGACCCTTAACGCTCCATGACACTAAGCTGTTCATAAAGCGCCAACAATGGACAGTTCACGCTAACCCGCTAGTGTTAGCATTAGTCTTGCTCTCACCAATTCCTGTTGTGTATTTAACTCTAAAAAACAATACTTGAATATAATAAGCCAGATCAAAAAAAATTGATAAAGAAACCAAACAAAAATAGCACAAGCAAAACCAAAGTAAAGTTCTATTGTGTGTCTGCAGCTTTTAGCTTCGGCTCTCCCCAATTGCGCGTTTCCGGCAGAAACATCTCACTGGTTTTCATGACTTTGTCTATGTAACCCACACAATCATCCATGGGAACAAAAAAAGCAAAAGCTGGTGAGTACTTACATCTGTGTTACACAAACAAATGCAAAAACGTCATGCCTTCAAAAACCCTTTGAACTTCTTTGCAGCTCAAATGTCTTTCGATGCCAATGTTTTGGCCAAGGCTGGCAGAACTTTGTCCAAGATTTCTCTGCCACTTATCGTAGCCCCACTGTGACATCCCTCCTTTATCCACATCATCGCCACCTCGACAAAGACAGTTACACGATTTCAATTTGTCCACTGCAGTCCAGCTTAAAGTTATTAATACAATCGAACAAATGATGTCAAAGATTTGTCAGCAAGGCATATGAATGACAAAACCAACCCACCACCTTATATTCCTCACCTTCCCCCTCTAAAAAAAACTTGAGCTCAGATAAAGAGTGTGGAAACTTTATTGATTCCTGTAAACCCACACCCTTACCTTCTTAAATGGAAGCTCAAACTACAAAGGCCACAGCAGCATCTTTTGTGTGCTAAAGTGTGGCTAAAAGCTTTCTGGAAGGTTGAGGGAAGGGATTGAATTGGATATTGCTTCTGATGCTGCTTCCAGCAGATGGGCTTTACAGACAACCAAAGGAAAAGAGCTGTGTTTGGCTGGCAAACCTGCCGCCTGCTTATTTGACAGGCTGGCTGACATATCTGTGTCCTCTCCTTCCTTTAGTCTAGGCTGTTTGTGTAAAAGATCAGTGAGATGTTGGGTAAATAGAATCAACTTTGTAATGCTGACTAAAGAGGGTGCTGGGCTAAAGTGATGATATTGCAGGACAGCCTGACAGAAATGTGTGACGCCAATGATGGTATGCCTGGCAGGGAGGAGACATGCTAAATAAGGACCGCTGATAGTCTGATAGACAGAATAAAAATAAAGAAAAATACAATGAAAAGCATGGAGCATTTGTCTGAAAAATGATGTCCAATACTTCATTTTTACATTATACAAACAATAATTCAAGCAAAGAATCTGGCAAGAATATGACAAACACAAGTATTACAAAAGCTGTCTCCACATTAAAATGTTATTGTTTCATGTATTTTCCCAATTATAATCAATCATATATTTCAGAGACAAGTGAGTGTAGTGATCCAGACGGCTAGGCAAGGCAAGTTTATTTGTATAGCACAATTCGTACCCAAAGTAATTCAAGGTGCTTCATAAAACAGAAAAATGCATTAAAATCACAATACATCACCTTTCAGTCATATACACGGCTAAACAGAAATGTTTTAAGTCTAGATTTGAACATGAACACAGAAGAGGTCTGTCTTACGACTTCAGGGAGGCTGTTCCAGATTTTAGCTGCAGAATATTGAAACGCTGATTTCCCCTTGTTTAGTTCTGACTCTGGGTATCAACAGGAGGCCGGTCCCTGAGGTCCTCAGAGTACGAGATGGTTCATATGGCACTAACATGTCAGAGATGTACTTTGGTGCTCGACCATGGAGAGACTTGTACACAAGCAGAGCTGCTTTGAAGTCTATTCTTTGAGGTACAGGGAGGCAGTGCAGAGACCAGAGCACAGGACTAATGTGATCATACTTCCTGGTTCTGGTCAGGACTCTAGCAGCAGCATTCTGGATGTACTGAAACTGTTTTACAGCTCGTTTGGAGAGGCCGGTGAGCAGGCCGTTACACTAGTCTAACCTACTGGAGACAAATGCATGAATAAGTATCTCCAGGTCTGGCTTTGACACTATGTTTTTGATTTTGGCAATGCTTTTCAGATGGTAAAATGCCGCTGATTACTGACTTGATATGACTGTTAAAGTTCAGGTCAGAGTCCGTGATTACCCCAAGATTTCTGACTTGATTTGAGGGTTTAAGAGACAGAGAATGAAGGTAGCTGCTGACACTTTCTCTTTGTTTCTGTGGGCCAGAAATAATAACTTCGGTCTTGTTTGAGTTTAGCTGGAGAAAGTTGTTTTGCATCCACGCACTGATCTATTGGAGGCAGTGGTTGAGTGAATCCACCGGCCCATATTCACCTGTTGTCAGTGATACATAGATCTGAGTATCATCTGCATAGTTGTGATAAGATATGTTATTACTGCTAGCAGTGCAAGGTAAATGTGGTGCAACTTTATTCTCAACTTGCATTTTGTTTCCAAGTGAACTCAATTTCCATCAAACTGTTCCTGTAATTTCATCCATCAGACCTGAATATATAGATTAAAAACTGCTAAATTTCCAAGATAATTTTATATTTTAGGTTGTCACTTTTTTTTTACTCTTTCCATTTGCAGAGGTAAACACAGAAGTGAACTGTAGAATGATTGCCATTAGGTTTACACCTACTGTTATTCTCTAAATTTTAGTCAAACAATGATTTTATTTATTGATCTCCTGGTAAAACTCATGGGGCTGGAGTGGTATCGCTGGCTATGTCGGGCGGCCCCTGGGCGGCTAGCTGGACAGCAGACAGAGAGCCGTTGCTGGATAGGTAGTAGGTGTGTTTGGACCGCCAGCCAGGCGGCATGGCTAGAGCGACCACGCTCGCTGCGCTGGAGCTTGGCATAGCAGCTCGCTATACTGGGTGGCAGAGCTCGTTTTTGCTTGCTGTGCCGGCTCCCGGTCGGCTGGCTAGCCGGCAGACAGAATGGGAAGCCAGCCAGCTCGGGCCTCCTAAATCTCATGATATTTTTTTTATTTTTATCGAAACAATAATAAAAAGATCGTCTAGTTTGATTCTTGTTTTTATTTTTCCTTTCTCGAACTAATGTGGGTCACAGAGACACGAAAGTAACGGGAGAAAGTGGGTTTTGAAGCTGGACTGAAGCTCACTCTACCGGGGGAGACTCTGAATAATCTTATTAATCCACACATGGTTTATGTTATTTGCATGATAAGAATGTAACAGAAACAGTGTTGCCAAATTGTGTTTTTCAATATTTCTAGAATTTTGATAGAAATTCTAAAAAAGAGTAACTGGAGCCAATGTTAGAGGGGACTGTGAGCTTTTGGACAAAGCACTTTCTCAAAAAACATTCTGTTTCACAAAGGTTCAGCGTTCTGGAACAGCAAATGCATTTAAAATACAGGAAGTACAATTTTTGTCATCTTTAAAAAACAATTGAAAATGCTGCTTCAGAAATCTCATATGTGTAATCACACGTGACCAGGAATCCAAACATTTTATGACCAAACCGAAACTGATTTTAAAATGTTGGTGTAGTTTTATACTGTATCTCTATTTGTATTTGCTGTATTGTCTTTTACCTCTGTTTAATATTCCCCATGTCTAGTTTTTTTCTTAAAATCAGTTTTATTTCTCCACTAAAGGCCCGTACACACCGGGACGAATTTTGCCGGTGATTTTCGCCGACGTTTAACGCCTCGTGACTAAACAAAGGGCACCAATGAGAGTGTGCACACCGACGCGAAAAAACGGCACGCGTCAAAGCGTCAAAAAAAACAAACGCCTCGGGTTCGTTTTTTTTTTTTCGACGCGGTGCGTCGAAATCTATTCGACCAATGAGAACGGCGCTTTTGCACACGTGTCTGGAGCTTCTGAAGTTACAGTAAAACACAACTTGGGGGCGCTCAAACACAAAACTGTCTTGCTGAGCACACATACCAGCGAAGAAGATAGACGCCGAGTAGCGTCTTCACTGCCGCGAAGAAATAATGACGGACATTCTAAAATATCCCCGAACCAAGCACCAATTGGAGCAACTGGTGCTTGAAATATTCATGTTTTCTTTGTTTGATTCTGAAAATCGCGTAAATACTTGCTCTCTTCTTCTGAGTGAAAAGCGACTTTAAGAAGCGTAAAGTTGCGCAGCGCCACCTTGTGTACAGGAGTATTTCTGTTTACATTAAGCGCCATCTAACGTCAGGGAATGAAATTGCATGTTCGCTCGGCTCATCGTCAGCGAAAATCGCTTGGGTGTGAACACAAAAAACGTGGCGAATAATGCCTGGCGAATATTCGTCCCGGTGTGTACGGGCCTTAACATCGTACTGTCTTGGGACTGCAGGTGGAAATTAGCCTGTGTCTAAAATCTGGCTTATTTACCAATGATTTTTTAATGCTTATTTATTATGCAATGCACCTTCCCTTATAAATAGATGAATAAATTGAAAATAAATTAGTAGAGTAAAATGAACAAATGGAAGAGAACAAAATATTTAACTTTTATAACATACTTGTTTGTTTTTTTCTGATGTACCTGTTGGGAGTTTTCAAGCCCAATTGAAAAGCTGGTGATTTGAAAAGGTCAGATTTTCTTTTTTAAAGTAAACAAAGCTTCTCTAAAATGTCCTTCAAGTGCTGATGACCTATAACTTTATAAGCGGCACTAGCTACTCTCTAACTTATATTAAAGGACCAATATCATGCAAAATCGACTTTTAAGTGTAAAGCGGCGGTTGCCTGAAATGTGAGGTTTCTTCCCTGGTCCAGAGGGGGGGCTATTCTCCGGCTGGGCTGAGGCTTGCATCCTCCGTGCTCCTGTACCCCCCTGCTCCCTGGCACTGGGGATCCCTGTCGGGGTTCTGCTGGCCCTGCTCGAGGTGGCTGATGTTGGGTTGCCCTGCGGGTGGACACCTTGCGTTGGCGTCTGGGGGCCCCTGGCTACCTTACCTTGGGGTCTAGGTATGGGGTGACCAGGCACTCCCCTTCTTTTTACATTTTCATCATCCAGAACAGTAGAACACAGACACTCACCTGAGCACAGGTGTCAGCTCACCTTTTGTACTAATACACGTGGCAGAATAAATGCTGTATGTGTGTGTTTGTTTGTTTATTTGTTTGCATAAGTGCGTACATGTGAGCTTTGGTTAAATTGTGTTCGTTTTGTGTGTGTCAATCTTTCAAGCCAACAGCTTTGTTTTGGATTAGGGAAGATGTATCTTCAAACATGGTCTCAACAAAGCATCTTAGGCGATACTAAGCTCCCACAATTACAGATCTGAACTTTTATCAACAAAAGCATTAATAATTAAGTTGTTAATAACTCACCATTTCAATAATATGTTCTTATCATTTTTGAAAATAAACTGGTGCTGACACTTTGGTCAGTCAGTTTATGGCAGATTTTTAAAACCCCACTGGTAGTCATTCCGTTTCTTTCGACTGATAAAGTAATATTACAACTGTTGCTTTAATTTCACCGACCAAGTTACATTCTCTTGAACAAAGTGTTGTCAGGCAGAAAGCAAAGGGTGAAGCAGCAGGTGTGGGTGAGACACAGGAATGAGAGCTGGGTTGGAGAAGTTGCAGGAAAGTAATGACTTTAAAAGAAAGGGACACATACAAGGTGGACAGCTCCACAAAAGACAGTGAGTGTCTGAGTCTGTTTCTTTTGCTACTGTGGAATCGAAGACCACTAAGGATTCAACCACGAGGATAGCATCGCCACAGAAGCAAAAGTGGCCCCTGTTCACGAGAAAAGCCGGGTAAGTTTTTGGGGTGTTAAAGCTGCTATCTGAACGTCATAACTGCAGCCATTTTTTCTCTTTAGCCATTTTCTAGCTATGCAAGCATGCCCAGCAGGTTTTTGATATTACTTTGTTGTATACAAGCTCTTGAAAACTTGTCATACAACATTGTTTGGCTCTGTTCTCTCTCTCTCTACTGAGATTCTTGCCATCCCCCGCCTTCCTGCCGCAATAACTTTGTTTGCCCTGTCCTGTCTCACATCAGTAGGGCTTCCTGGTCTGTTTGTTTTAATCAGCACCGTGTTTGACAAAGAGCTTACCTCAGGAGATGGGAGCCCTTGTTCTTCTGTGCAGAGAAAACAAGGCCAAGTGGGGATTTTGTGAAGTTGAAAAATGATCATAAATGCCTCTAGTACAGGGGTTGGACCAAAAAAAACAAAATTCTCTAAAGCCACAAAAAAATCAAAGCCTTAATGAAGTCACGGCAGGCTGTAAGTACATATTAGCTAATATTAGCCTACTATCAAAGTGACTAAGTAGGCTAACTACATAATGAGTATTCATAATAAAACATTTATTTTCTATGCTGCATATTCTGGAGAATAGGACACACTATGTGACTACTTTGCTATATACAATATTTGGTGCTTTAAGTTTAAATTCCATGGCAATAATAACGTATTATGTTTTGTCGCATTGATTAAATTAAAGAAAAATCTATATTGGGTATTAATTAGATCATTTCTTCTTGCAGTCCATCAGAGTGACCATACCAAGGTTATAATAGTTTCGGATTTTTTATTAGTTTTAGTTTTTATTTCGTTTTGAATTTTGGTTTTAAATGAATTTAGTTTTAATTAGTTTTTAGAGGCAGCTTTACTAGTTTTTATTAGTTTTTATATTTTGAAATTGCTTCGTTTTAGTTTAGTTTTTATTAGTTTTAGTGTTTGTTTTAGTTTTTTCTTTTTTTTTTGTAAATTAGGATATTTGTCAGGTGCATGATTCAAAATCACCAGAATATGTATTGTATGATAAAAACGCAATCAAAGATACATTTTGAAACACAAGGACAACCATCCTTAAATTAAAATACAACAGCCGATAACAGCATTACGTTATCTGCTCTCGCTTCTTTTTCGGGGGAGGGCGGGCGACAGGCTAGTTTGTCTAGGTACTGTTGCTTTGCGTTGTTGTGTGCGCTTTTTAAATGTACTTTTAGATTCGTAGGGTTTTTCCCTTTGAGGAGCGTTCCACAAATGTTGTCTCCTGCTTCGACTACAAGGCACTTACTTTTGTTTTCGACGCTGTTATATTCAAAAAAGTCCCAAATAGGACTCTCCCGCTTTCTCCCAACTTTTAATGCAGCCATCACGCTCATGTAAATGTCTATGACCACGCTACCCGGCAGTGTCTGACAGACATCATGTGACGTCACAGACTACGTGATGCCGTAGGGGTCAAATACACAGTAAAACTAGCAGCGTGAAGTAAATAGACTTTATTTCAACCCAAAAGACTTATGTATTAACAAAGACGAAAACTAAGTATTTTTTGGGGTTAATATTAGTTAGTTTCAGTTCGTTTTATACACACAACAAACAGTTTTAGTTAGTTTTCGTTTTTTTTTAAACTCTCGTTTTTATTTTTATTTCAGTTAACGAAAATGTTTTTTCAGTTCTAGTTTTAGTTTTTTCGTTCGTTTTCGTTAACTATAATGACCTTGGACCATACCTGCACAACAGCACTGCCTGTGCGATGGCGATCACATCGCATGACTCATAGGCATTTGAGTATGCTGGAGCTATATTTTTTGTTTGCTGGTTGGGGATGTGGTCTCCCATCTTAATTGCTCTTTCCTTCACTGTGTTTGAGACATAGTTTTCTATTACATCTTGGGGGTTTTTTATTCTGAAAATTATTGATCTAAAATATTGATGAATGAATCACTATCTGTGAACAGCTTTCCACTCTATATCATCTTCCTGGTTGCAGCAAAACTTCTAGTATTGGAGTTTGTAGATGCAATTATTAAATTTATCTTTGTGCTCCTCTAATTTCTCCAAGGTACTGAAAGTTAATCTTTTCTCTCACTTCCAACTAGGTGGCCAGTTGCAAACCTAGCATGACTCTCTGGAAATGTCTTTCCAAATGAATCTTTTTGCTGTTTGAAAATTTCTCGTTACAAAGCAAAGCGGGTTGCACGGTGGTTTATCGCTCTGGCCTCACAGCAAGAAGGCTGGGGAACCTGAAACAGAACATCAATAGGGGAGCTTTGTGTGTGGAGTTTGCATGTTTTCTCTGTGCATACATGGGATTTCTCCGGAGACTCTGGCTTCCTCCCACAGACCCAAAACATGCTTCATAGGTTAATTGGTTACTCCAAATTTTCCCTAGGTGTCTTTGAGTTCTGTTTGAGGCCTGATGCTGGGGCAGAGGCTGGAGCAGGGAAACTTCCTGATGATGTGGCAGTGGGAGGAGCTGAAAAAGCTCCTATGACTTGGAAAGGGAGGAGCATGGACAACTTCCATCTGGAGAAGATGGAGGGGAAAGACAAAGTGTATTCTTATGTTGGACTATTGTTTGTATTTTTTGAAATATGTTAAACTTGCTTTGAGGTATAAGTTCAGTTTCTCTGTTGAAGCGTTAAATTACTAGTAATTTATTACTTTAGTTAATATTTAGGTTTTGAATGTTTTGTATTTGTGCTCCCCTCCCTATTGTGTCATTGGTCTGATCAGCCAGTATAAAATCTCCCTAATGTTTCCTGTTGGGGGGTCAGTTTAAGTTCAGTTGGTTTGAGTTTTTGTTATTGATTCTCTCAGTTACATTTTTGTTAAGTTGACCCCATTTTAATTTGAGCCCCTGTCGTGCTGTGTTGGGTAAAATAAAAACCCCTGATTTGAAGATCTTTTTGTCCTGTGGCCCAATCTCTGCCGAGCGGACCCTGACAGTGTACAATCTCCCCTTAGAAATTCGTTATGGCAATGGATGTGTATGGCCCGTAGACATAACCCGCCTTCCACACCCAACTCTACGCACCACCGCCGCCCTCACCACCCTCACCGCCCTCCTCCTCGCCCATCTTTGATCAAGACTGGTCAAAGCTGCATTTGCTAACTATGCTAATGTGGCTAAAAGTGCTAGCATTGCGATCAACATCATCAACTCTCTCAGAAAAACACATTACCTAAAATGCTAATAATGCTAGCTATGCTAATGTGGCTAAAAGCGCAAGCACTGCGATCAGCATCATCAACTCTCTCTTACCCTAACACCTTGCTTAAGATGCTAATTACGCTAACTATGCAAGTTATGCTAACATAGGTAAAAGTGCTAGCTTAGCGATCAGCATCATCAACTGACTCAGAAAAACACCTTGCTCCAGTGGTGAGAACAATATGTCATCTTCTTTCCCTTTCAGCTTCTCCCATCATGGGGTCACTTTTTTCAAAATGGCAGCTTTTCTGTTGATTTTAAATCTATAGCAACCATTTTATGTTTCTGTCGCCTTGAGAAGACAAACAGACGCCAATTTAAGACAGATCGGAAAAAGCACAATTTTGTTGTCCTTAGAAACAGTGGTTTTATGCTAACCACGCCCACATGCCTTATATGTCCATATTCAGTGTTTTTAAATGTATTAAGTTTCAGGCATGAATGCATGCATTCAAATTTCACAGTAGTCCATTGAAAAACATAAGAGTTATAACAGTGCACCACTTTGCTAACTCGCCACGCGCACGCCGTTCAAACCTAAAGCTTCTAATTCCAACATTTTGTCCAGAGTAGCTGGCTTTTGATGGCCGAAAAGTAACGAGACGATTGATGAAAATTCCAACGACGAGTTTTCGTTTGTATCTGGTGCTAAAGGTGCTTTTTTAAGAAAAGTACAGATGGCGGCCTTTTCGCAAAGTCAAAGGTCAACGACACTTCTGTGGTGTTTGTAGACTGGAGCTGGCAGCAAGTGTGTGCAATTGCGTGAAAATCACTCAAACAAAAGTGTTGTTTTCCCATATCGTGGGAAAACACAAAAATCGCCAATTCTCAGAGTTCGCCACAAAATGGCCGCCAGGCCGTAGGTCGTGTGGCCGTCCCATAATGATTTCAAAATTCTTTAGGATATCCCCAACACGTGTGTTTGTTTCCGCAACTGTATTTTGAAGTAGATTTTGTTCGGCCCCATACGCGATTTTCGGCCCATTCATTTTTTTGACGGGATCGCTGGCCATGATGTCATCGTCTTCGGGGGGGTGACGTTGACTTTGTGAAAAATGTATTTGCAATTTATCCCAGGTGTGTGCACGTTTTGGTGTCTTTTCGAGCATGCGGCGGGGGTCACATTCTTGCTGAAAGACGGCGAAGTCATCGTTCCAACTGCGAAAACAATATGGTCCTTGCAGTCAGTGACTGCTGCTGCGGGCCATAATTACAGGATTTTGATCAGCTGTATAAAATTCTTGCAATTTATTTAAAACCACACAAGTGAGTTTCTGGTTTTATATAGAAAAAAAGTGTTTGCTTAATCTTGACTAAGCATACAGGACTATGATCGTGTAACCTTTACATGACACAAAAAAGTAAAAAAAAAGGAAACTTTGTTTGTCTTAAAATAAAACTCTTGAGATGCTACAATTTTCATTGAAATGGATGAAAATTCTTTGAAAGCTGTCGGTTTAGACCTTCTTTTAACCCTAGAAATAGTTGATAGCTTAAACAATCTTAACTCAAGGTTAAAATGTACTATTTTTTTTAATTGCAAGTATATATACACTGACCAAAAATATAAACGCAACACTTTTGTTATTGCTCCCATTTTTTATGGTATGAACTCAAATCTGTCTAAATCTGTGATAGTGAGCACTTCTCCTTTGCCAAGACAATCCATCCCACCTCACAGGTGTGCCATATCAAGATGCTGATTAGACAGCATGATTATTGCACAGGTGTGCCTTAGACTGGCCACAAGAAAAGGCGACTCTGAAATCTTTAGTTTTGTTTTATTGAGAGGGTCAGGGGACTCAGATAACCAGTCAGTATCTGGTAGGACCACCATTTGCCTCATGAAGTGGGACACATCTCCTTCGCATAGAGTTGATCAGGTTGTCTATTGTGGCCTGTGGAATGTTGGTCCACTCTTCTTCAATGGCTGTGCGAAGTTGCTGGATATTGGCAGGAACTGCCAATATCCAGAACTGTCGTATACGCCGACCCAGAGCATCCCAAACATGCTCTGTGAGTGACATGTCCGGTGAGTATGCTGGCCATGCAAAAACTGGGATGTTTTCAGCTTCCAAGAATTGTGTACAGATCCTTGCAACATGGGGGCCTTTCATTATCATGCTGCAACATGAGGTGATGTTGTTGGATGTACGGCACAACAATGGGCCCCAGGATCTTATCACGGTATCTCTGTGCATTCAAAATGCCATCAATGAAATGCACCTGTGTTCTTCGCCCATAAATGCCCTTCTGTGTTACTCATGAATTGATCCAATGATGCCTGATATGAGCTAGCATGTTGTGGACAGACAGGTTATTGCCCGGTAGTTGGATGGGACTGCACCCTTTGAGGGATCCTTCTGGATCAGGATCATTCCCCCTTCCGTTAGCCATTCTGGGTGAGTCCCATCTCTTAGCAGCTGGTTAATTTGTGCTGCCATGCGCTCGTGGAGTGCGGTAAGCTTCTTTAGCCGGTAGGCATGTATCATGTCAGGGCCCGGTGCTGTCCAGTTCTTCATACCTGAGACTCTTTCTTGGATGTCTGCCACTGTGATGGTTACTAGATTCTGTTCAGGGAGGTTTCTATGTTCTTTTCTCAGAGAGACCACCCACTGGGCATTGCTGTTATGTGCTGTCTCTTTCTCCCATATACTTTTCCAGTACTGTTCAGTTTCTAGCCTTGGTGGGTCTGCTCGGCTGTTTTGACCCTGCCACGGAGCGTACACTTTTGCAGGTTGAGTTTCGAAGATCCTGTTTATTCGTCTCTATTCATTGTCTCTTGTGTACCTCTTGAGGCGGCTGCTCAAGGCCATGAGCTTTTGTTTGGCAGTTTCCAGTGCTTCAGGTATGGGCATCTGGCTGTATCTCGTAGGTACTTGCTTTCTCATTGTACCTCTTTGAGCCACTGTCAGCTTACTCACATCCTTCCGAGTTGCCTTGATTTTGGCCTCTAACCGTTGCTTCCATGGTGGGTACTGTTTTCTTCCATGGTTGCTCTTGTAGCCAAGCATGTCAAGGATCACTGCTGCTGAAGTGTAAACCAGTTCATTGGTTTCTGTGATGGTTGTGGTAGGAATTGCCCTCAATGCTTTATTCACAGTTTCCAGTAGACTTTCAGGCGGTACATCACCTAACCGTTGTAGCTGGTGTAGGAGTTGCCGTTTGTGGATGTTAGAGCACTGGGCTACCAGTTGTTTGGCAGTTAGCCTTGATTTTGGGTTTCGATGCATCTATTCATTCCACATTCTCTGCATGTAACCCCTCTGGGTGGGATTACTTGAGTAGTAGCATTCTAACAGAACCTTGTTCTCACATCTAGTCCATTTCCGTCTTGTTCCAGTAGCCCACTTTCCATCAGGGTGCTCTGGTCCCTCAGCACCTGACGCAGACCTTGTTTAGCTGGGCGACGTCTGAGCCGGCATGACATGTGGTTCATTGTCTCTCATGTTGTGAGGTAGGCATTAGCATTAAGGGTCTTGCCCAAGGACCCTCACTGGGTGATGTTAATTGCCCGTCATTGTTATGGTAATTGCCCCATTGCCATTTTTACATTACCATTAATTGTTCATTCCACCCTGGGAATCGGACCCGGTTATATATATGTA
Source organism: Oryzias sinensis (assembly GCA_037389245.1). Lineage (NCBI taxonomy): Eukaryota > Metazoa > Chordata > Actinopteri > Beloniformes > Adrianichthyidae > Oryzias > Oryzias sinensis. The sequence continues at coordinate 27,877,718 of CM074488.1, forward strand.
TATATATATATGTGTATATATATATATATG
>CM074488.1:27878247-27896619 GCA_037389245.1 Oryzias sinensis
ATTCGGGGGGGGGGCTGCTTGACCACCCGGGGACAGTCTACCAGCTGTCCCCGACTTACCCCCTTCCTCATGTAATCTGTTATTAGGGTGATGGGGGGTGGGGAGTCAGCCTGCGATGCATCTAGGGGGGAGGAGCTACTTGGCAGTGGTCCCCCTCCCATGGTTGCAGTATGGAATGCCCCCCCCCCCCTCGGTTTTATTTGCACCTTAGACATGTAGGGCCCTTGGTGTGGAGGGTGATGGGACATCACTGTGAGTAATCAGGAGATGTCCCCTCAGTGCCCTACCCGCCAATTTTAACTGCACCCCCTTAGTACACACACCCTTCACTCCTCAAAATATACATTCCAGCATAAACACACACACATGCACACACACACCCTCACAAACACACACATACGGCATTTCACAAGGAAGGTGGGACCTTGGAACATCTGTCCCCTACCCCATCCCTGGTAGGGGGTACTGGGCCCTTGGCAACGGCGGCCGTGTTCCCTGGGTGCTGGCTTCCTGGGCCTGGCAGCCCTCTCTCCACGCAGGGAGAGGGATCCCTGAGTTCTCTGGCAAGACCTAGAGCCGGGGATCACATCACACCTGAGACTGGGGGGTGTCTGAGTCCCTGTGGTGTAGGTTCTGGTCCTTGCCCCAGAGTGATGGGCCAAAATTTCCAACTGTGGCCGAGCCTGGTTGGGCCATGTTTACAACACTTCTTGTGGACCCAATCTTCCCCTGGGTGCCCTCCTCCTGGGCGGGGCGGCTGGCCCCTGCTTTGCTCCTGCCTGGACCAACCGTGGGCCGGGCAGGTGGCTGCCTGGAGCGCGGGGGAGGTCTCCCTTGGGTGGTCCTGGCTCATACCTAGGGGTTGGGGCGGGACGATGCCCAGAACTCCTGGGTGGTGATGAGGTGCTTGTCTGGGGCTGTGGGCACTCTTCTGGGGTGGGGCCCTGCGTCGGGCCCTCCCTGCGCGGCGGGGGGCTGCTCTCCTAGTTGGGCTGGAGCTGCACTCTCTGTCCCGCCATGCCTCTCTGCTCTCTGGCTCTGGGGTCCTGCTAGTGGTCCTGCTGGCCCTGGCCTGGGTGGCGGATGTGATCGACCGGGGGGTGGTTTGTTCGCTACCTGCTGCTGTATGGTGTTGGGGTGTTCTGGCTGCTGCTGCTGCTGCTGCTGCGGCGGGGGTCTTGGTGTTGGGATGGCTGGGCACCCTCCCTCTTTCTTACTACATTCTGTCTTACATTTTAGAAGAACATAAACACTCAATTGAGCACAGGTGTTAGCTCACCTTTGCACAAATGGTTTGCGTGATTGAATGAAATATCTCACACTAGTTGGTTTGAAGGCATAAGTATGCGCGTGTGAACAATATTTGTATTGTGTACATTTTGACGTGGATATTTTTGGAGCCAACCGTTTTAAACATGTTTAAAACATTTGAGTGTGTGAGTGGACAGGCCCCGCCCCTTCTAGATTTCTATTACTTCTGAACCTGACCGTAATGATGAACATCCAGAAAAACTTGTTGCTTTATGCTGCTTCATGGTTTTACCCCTAATCACCCTTTACCCCCCTGCTCCTCCTTTTCTACCTTTTCCATCCTACCCCAACACAAAAGATTTTGATTAAAATAATAAAGTCATTCTCGACATAAAAAGGCAAGTTGACGAGACATACCTCTGGTTTGTATGAAATAAAAATGTTAAAATAAAATGTCCAACACAAGAGGCCTTCAGCTCTCATCTGTCTGCCCAGCTGTTGGACAGGGCAAGTAAAAAAAAATAAAAAATTTTCTTGTAGGATAGGAAATAGTTAAATGGTGAAAGCTAACCAACTTGAGTCAAGTCAAGGTGAACAGAGCAACAAAATGCTAAGCTAAAGCCATATCTTTTTATAAGCTTCTGAATTCATTTAGGTTCTTTTTCTGGTCTTGTGGAGCGCCCTTCCCAAGCTGTGGTTCCAACCTTTTGGACTACAGACCAGTTTACTTCTATATTTATTATGTTTAAAGAATTTTGCAAAGATGTTTGTTTTGTCAACTTCGGTAATCTTGGGTTTCTGTTAAGTGGCAGGAATTGCATGTTACAGTTTACAGCCGCCAGTGATGTAGGTAGACCCAAACCGGTAGAACTGCTTGATATTTGACATCCATCAAGAGAAAACTACAGACAGAAATGATAGAAAGAACGGTAGTTTTTTAAGATAAAAACATTCTCACAATGGGCAGCACAATGTCATAAAGTCATGTGTTTACCACTAATTGGTAGTGGCCTTTTGGAGAGGTTGAGCACTGTTCTCAAGCAAAACTGTTTTATCAAGGTAACCAATGACATCCTGAACACTGATGATGTGAAAAAGTCTCTGTCTTAATCCTGGCTAGATCTGAGCGCTGCCTTGGATACTGCTGGATCAAGGGATCCTTTGCACACAGACTCCAAGACTGCTGGCATCTCTGGATCTGCCCTAAGTTGGCTCAAGTCTTATCTAAAAGACAGGAAATATTTTGTTGAAATTGGGAGTTGTGTCTCAGACTACATGGGCTTGAATTGGTGGTGTATCTAGGGATCGATCCTGGGACCCCTTCTCATTCAACTCTCTACATGCTGCCACTAGGGCAGTTAACACGCAGTAATAAAATATCCTATCACAACTATGCAGATGATACTCAGATCTATGTCACTGACAACAGGTGAACGGGTCAGGAGGTCCACTCAACCACTGCCTCCAACAGATCAGCCGCCAGGATGCAGAAATAAATTTTCCGCCAAAACCAGACAAGACCGTATAATTGTTTTTGGCCCACAGAAACAAAGAGAAATTGTCAGCAGCTACCTTCATTCTCTGTCTCTTAAACCCTCAAATCAAGTCAAAATCTAGGGGTAATCATGGACCTCACCCCTGAACTTTAACAGCCATATCAAGTCAGTAACATCAGCGGCATTACCACCTGAAAAACATTGCCAAAATCAAAACATAATCTCAGTAGCCCTGAGATACTATCCAGATGCATTTGCTCCCCAGTAGGTTAGACCACTGTAACGTGCCTGCTCACCGGCCTCCAACGAGCGCTGGGTAAAACAGTTTCCCCAGTACATCCAGAATGCTGTTGCTCGCCGAGTCCTGACCTCAGAACCAGGAAGTATGATCACATTAGTCCCAGCTCAGGTCTCTGCACTGGCTCCCTTGCACCAAAGAATAGATTCTCAGAAGCAGCCCTGCTTGTGTCCAAGTTCTCCTATGGCCGAGCACCAAAAGTACATCTCTGACATGTTAGTGCCATATGAACCATCTTGTACTCTGAAGACCTCAGGGACCTGCCTCATGCTGATTCCCAGGAGTCAGAACTAAACAAGGAACTGAAGCCAAGCCAATATTCTTCTGCAGCTAAAATCTGGGAACAGCCTCCTGAAGGCGCAAGACAGGCCTCTTCTGTGTTCATGTTCAAATCTAGACTTAAACATTTCCTGTTTAGCCGCGTATATGACTGGAAAGGTCCTACTGCACTTTTCTTCTTCTTTCTTTTAAATCTTTTTTTTCCTTTTTTGTAGCAAAATTTTATGTTGATTATTTTTATGATGTAGTTACATTTTAATGTATTTTTCTGTTTTGTGAAGCACCTTGAATTACTTTGTGTATTTAATTAAAGAGCACAAATAAACTTGCCTTGCCTTGCCTTGTGCATACTGAAGGCCAGAAACTCTCACACTGGCTGTTGTGTTTGAGCAGAAGATGCTTCGAGTGAAAGATGAGGAGAGCGTCTGCAGCATCAGCAGGGGGACGTGTTTCCCAGGAAAGGGATATTAGGCAACATATGGAGAAGATGAGGAAGAGGACGCTTTCAGTGAGAGAGGCTGAGCCAAGGAACAGTACAAGGCGTTGAAGCTGCTATATTCTGGTGAGTAAGGCAGCCACAGGTCATGCTCTGCACTCCGGAGCCATCTCTTTCTGTTGTAGTAGTGGGTACAGTGATGAAAGAGGATGAGGAGGTGTTCAATTAGATTTCTAAGGAAGAAAGTTGTAAAGGCTTCAAACATGTGTAGAGACGGGACAAGGAAGCTGAAAAGAAGGTAATTTTAAGGTCACATGACAGATGATTTCACAGGATGTCACCAACAACCTATACTTCCTTTAGAAATCTATGCTTCGTCCTAAAGGAGGAGTCAAAGCCCCGACGGCCACAAAGTGAAGCAGCGCACAAGGAGCGCAAAGTACTACAGTGAAAGCGATGTTATGATGAGAGTGAGCTAAAGAGGTCGGGGTTCTACTAACAGTAACCAACAGTCCAGGCTGCACGGAGCTGGCCAGGAGCATGTCCAAGTACTGTTCAGAAGACTGTGGTATGAAGCTTGCCGCAAAGTGAGTGAAATAAGTAGACAGAATCTAGCCTCACCTGGGCAGATACCCTGATTCAGCTGCGTCTGGAACCTTCTGACCCCAGTCGGATCTACGAGATCCTTCCCCAGAGGATTCAGCAGTGGCAGCAGAGCCCTTGTGTTGCTGAAGAGATGGGCCGCCGGCAGCTAGAACGTATCCGAGGGAGCAGCAGGCAGCTGAATTCACTAACACAGATGGAAACGCCTACTCTATCTTGAAGGCATTATAGCCACGCCAGCAGCAGGTCCAGGAGCACGGCGAGTTAGAGACAAACCCTTATTTTCAAATTATTTCCTATTTGACCCCTGTGTCCTGACTGTCTGTCCTTGAGTCTCTATCTTTGACTCCTGTTTCGGCTCCTTTTGACTCCATCTGTTGCAGGTACCGAAGGAGATGTAGACGCACAGATCTGCAGATTTTCTACGTCTCCTGCAGTCATCCTGTTAACCCAAGGTGGCACTGTGACACATGGAGAGATGCTACACTAAGGTCTGTCAGAAGTGATAGAGGAGGCCCTGTTCCAGAAAGCAGGTTAACGTCCCATCTGATTCAACCCTAAGCTCAGGGTTCCAAAGCACTGGATAAATCATAGTTCAACCAAGCTCTTGCTGGTTACCCAGAGGTTACGCACACACACACTGAAGACATTAAGACCCTCTCATCTGAACTCACAGAATTCATGATTGTAATGCAAATTGAAGGAGAGAAGAAACCAGCAGTAAACTTCGCAGAGGCAGAGATTGAGGGCTTTAAATACAGACATACAAAAGGCTCTTCATTTGAAAACACCAATCTTTCATCCATGAAAGAAAGAGTCAGTAAATGTTTATGTTCCAAAATATCCTTTATACTCCCTTTTTGACAAAATGAGCTGTAAAAAAAAAAGCTCTGATTAATTCTGTAACTAGTCAGCATGACTTTATTTCCTGCCACCAGTTTCCTATAAGGGTTAGTAATGTACATTAAAGTAATGTATATTGACTAGGTCATCTATTGGGTTCTTATTAAGACGTGAATCATTTCACCCAGACCCAGTACCCAATCAAGTCATGATAAAAAAACAACAACATTCAACAAAAAGGCTGCATGAAGTCAGAGAACCCCACCCACCTCTTCATGAAATATCGTTTTTTAGATTCCATTCTCTGCAGCTAAAATAAATAATAAAAAAAATTTGCTGTCACTTAAAGACCTTCACACTGTTTTGATATCAGTCAAGTGTTTAACATCTACACAATGCAGACCTAAGTAAAGTTTATGAAGATGAATCTGTTACACAGTAAATCTTATACAGTTTAATGTAATTAATACAAATCTATTTCCTTTTTTCTTTCAGGAGATGAAATTATTTCAAATGTTTTTATGAACATAGTTATTAGAGACTGATTTAAGCAAATCAAGTCTGATCATTCTGCCTTCTGTGTAATCAGTCTAGGGTTCTCCTAGTGTGGCTATGGATCAATACAAGCCAGTGTGATGTCACAGGCCTCTCAGGACTGACCTCAGCCTCAGATGCCAACCGCCATCTCCACTCTCAAGTTCTCAGTTTACAGAGAGCCACGTTGATTCTGGTTCAGGTTCAGGTTTAGAGTAGGGAATCATCATATGGGGCAGACAAGGATCCCCCAGCAAATAACCTCTGGAGGTCCTGTAGTGATTTTCAAATGATCCCATAGCCAGCCATGGTACCTAGAGGAAGACTGTATTATGCATATCATTTCCAAAAATCCTGTTTAATCCAGATATAAACATCACTATATCAAAACTAAATAAGTTCCTAAGCATGATTTTCATGTAAAGAAAGTTGCTACTGTAAGGAAACCCTTTTCATTCCATGAAGATGTTTCAGGTTCAGGGAGCTGTAGAAATATGTGTAAGAGTCATTTCAGTTATATCTAAACCTGAACGTAATGATAAACATCAAGAAACTTGTTGCTTTATTGAGCTACATGGTTTTGCTCCCCCTTCCCCCTCCCCCTTTCTATAATCCCTCTCCTATCCCCCCCTCTCTAATATCCCTCTCTCTTCTTCCCTCCGTTCCTTTTCCATCCGGTCCAACACAAAAGATTTTGATTAAAATGAATAAAGTTTGGCCTCGATTACAAAAGGTGTTGACGCAGACATACCTCTGGTTTGTAAGGAAATAAAATGTTAAAATAAAATATGTCCAAGACAAGAGGCCTTCAGCTTTCATCTGTCTGTCTGCCCAGCTGTTGGACAGGGCAAGTAAAAAAAAAATAGAAATTTTCTGTAGATAGGGAATAGTTAAATGGTGAAAGCTAAACTAACTTGAGTCAAGTCAAGGTGAACAGAGCAACAAATGCTAAGCTAAAGCCATCTTTTTATGTTTGACCTTATTTAGGTTCTTCTGGTTCAGGAGTGTCCTCCTAAGCTGTGGTCTCCAACCTTTTTGGACTACAGACCAGTTTACTGACATTTACTATGCTCAAAGAAACTTTGCAAAGATGTTTGTTTTGTCAACTTTGCAATCTTGGGTTTCCTGTTAAGTGGTAGAGAATTGCATGTTACAGTTTAGAGCAGCCGCCAGTGGATGTAGGTAAGACCCAAAACCGAGAACGGCCATACTGACATCCATCAAGAGAAAATCACAGACAGAAATGATAGAAAGAATCTGGTAGTTTTTTAAGATAAAACATTCCTCACAAATGGGCAATAATGTCATAAAGTCATGTGTTTACCACTAATTGGTAGTGGTCTTTGACCCAGAGGCTGGGGAGCACTGCTCTCAAGCAAAACTGCTCTTATCAAGGTAACCAATGACATCCGCCTGAACACTGATGATGGAAAAGTCTCTGTCTTAATCCTGCTAGATCTGAGCGCTGCCTTTGATACTGTTGATCATGGGATCCTTTTGCACAGACTCCAAGACTGGGTTGGCATCTCTGGATCTGCCCTAAGTTGGCTCAAGTCTTATCTAAAAGACAGGAAATATTTTGTTGAAATTGGGAGTTGTGTCTCAGACTACATGGGCTTGAATTGTGGTGTGCCCCAGGGATCGATCCTGGGACCCCTTCTATTCAACCTCTACATGCTGCCACTAGGGCAGTTAATACGCAGTAATAACATATCTTATCACAACTATGCAGATGATACTCAGATCTATGTGTCACTGACAACAGGTGAATATGGGCCGGTGGATTCACTCAACCACTGCCTCCAACAGATCAGCGCGTGGATGCAGAACAACTTTCTCCAGCTAAACTCAGACAAGACCGAAGTAATTGTTTTTGGCCCACAGAAACAAAGAGAAATTGTCAGCAGCTACCTTCATTCTCTGTCTCTTAAACCCTCAAATCAAGTCAAAAATCTAGGGGTAATCATGGACTCTGACCTGAACTTTAACAGCCATATCAAGTCAGTAACATCAGCGGCATTTTACCACCTGAAAAACATTGCCAAAATCAAAAACATAATCTCAAAGCGAGACCTGGAGATACTTATCCATGCATTTGTCTCCAGTAGGTTAGACCACTGTAACGGCCTGCTCACCGGCCTCTCCAAACGAGCTGTAAAACAGTTTCAGTACATCCAGAATGCTGCTGCTCGAGTCCTGACCAGAACCAGGAAGTATGATCACATTAGTCCTGTGCTCAGGTCTCTGCACTGGCTCCCTGTACCTCAAAGAATAGACTTCAAAGCAGCTCTGCTTGTGTCCAAGTCTCTCCATGGCCGAGCACCAAAGTCCATCTCTGACATGTTAGTGCCATATGAACCATCTCGTACTCTGAGGACCTCAGGGGCCGGCCTCCTGTTGATTCCCAGAGTCAGAACTAAACAAGGGGAATCAGCGTTTCAATATTCTGCAGCTAAAATCTGGAACAGCCTCCCTGAAGGCGTAAGACAGGCCTCTTCTGTGTTCATGTTCAAATCTAGACTTAAAACATTTCTGTTTAGCCGTGTATATGACTGAAAGGTCCTATCTGCACTTTTCTTTCCTTCCTTTCTTTTTTAATCTTTTTTTTTCCTTTTCTTTTAAAGTAAATTTTATGTTGATTATTTTTATGATGTATTGTGATTTTAATGCATTTTTCTGTTTTGTGAAGCACCTTGAATTACTTTGTGTACGAATTGTGCTATACAAATAAACTTGCCTTGCCTTGCCTTGTGCATAATGAAGGCCAGAAACTCTCACACTGGCTGTTGTGTTTGAGCAGAAGATGCTTCGAGTGAAAGATGAGGAGAGCGTCTGCAGCATCAGCAGGGGACGTGGTTTCCCCAGGAAAGGGACAGGGCAACATATGGAGGAAGATGAGGAAGAGGACGCCTTCAGTGAGAGTGAGCTGGAGCTGTATGAACAGTACAAGGCGGCTGGCTACAGAGACCTGGTGAGTAAGTGTTGGTGAAGCTCACAGGTCACATGCCTGCACTGAGCCATCCTTCTGTTGTAGGTGTGGCACAGTGATGAAGAGGAGGAGGAGGGTGTTCAATTAGATTCTCTAAGGAAGAAAGCGGTAAAGGTCAAACATGTGAAGAGACGGGACAAGAAGCCAGAAAAGAAGGTAATTCTTTAAGGTCACATGACAGATGATTTCACAGGGGATGTCACCAACAACCTATAATTTCCTAGAAATCTGTTTCTGTCCCAAAGGAGGAGTCAAAGCCCCGACGTCACAAAGTGAAGCAGCGGCACAAGGAGCGTGTGCGCCACAGTGAGCGAGCAGATGAGAGTGGAGCTAAAGAGGTCGGGGGGGTTCTACGACAGTGTCTGGGTCCAGGCTGCACGGAGCTGGCCAGGAGCATGTCCAAGTACTGTTCAGAAGACTGTGGTATGAAGCTTGCCGCAAAGTGAGTGAAATAAGTAGACAGAATTTAGCCTTACCCAAGTAGATTCTGATTCAGCTGCGTCTGGAACCTTCTGACCCCAGTCGGATCTACGAGATCCTTCCCCAGAGGATTCAGCAGTGGCAGCAGAGCCCTTGTGTTGCTGAAGAGATGGGCCGCCGGCAGCTAGAACGTATCCGGAGGGAGCAGCAGGCAGCTAGGCTCCGCCTAACACAGATGGAAAAACGCTTCCACGATCTTGAAGGCATTATAGCTACGGCCAAGCTGCAGCAGGTCCAGGAGCACGAGGAGGTTAGAGACAACCTCATTTTCAAATTATTTCCTCCATTTGACCCCTGTGTCCCAGATCTGTCTGTCCCTATTCCTATCTTTGACTCTTGTTTCCTGGTCTCTTTGACTCATCTGTTTGCAGGTAACTGAAGGAGATGGTGACGACACAGACCTCCAGATATTCTGTGTGTCCTGCAGTCATCCTGTTAACCCAAAGGTGGCACTGCGACACATGGAGAGATGCTACACTAAGGTCAGTCAGAAGTGATAGAGGAGGGCCCTGTTCCAGAAAGCAGGTTAACGTCCCATCTGATCAACCCTAAGCTCAGGGTTCCAAAGCACTGGATAAATCATAGTTCAACCAAGCTCTTGCTGGTTACCCAGAGGTTACGCACACACACACTGAAGACATTAAGACCCTCTCATCTGAACTCACAGAATTCATGATTGTAATGCAAATTGAAGGAGAGAAGAAACGAGCAGTAAACTTCGCAGAGGCAGAGATTGAGGGTTTAAATACAGATATACAAAAAAGGCCATTTTTCATTTGAAAACACCAATCTTTCATCCATGAAAGAAAGAGTCAGTAAATGTTTATGTTCCAAAATATCCTTTATACTCCCTTTTTGACAAAATGAGCTGTAAAAAAAAAAGCTCTGATTAATTCTGTAACTAGTCAGCATGACTTTATTTCCTGCCACCAGTTTCCTATAAGGGTTAGTAATGTACATTAAAGTAATGTATATTGACTAGGTCATCTATTGGGTTCTTATTAAGATGTAATCATTCTCGACCCAGACCCAGAAAATTCTGAATCAAGTCATGATAAAAAACAATAACATTCAACAAAAAGGTCATATTGCAAGTCGTAGAACCCCACCCACCTCTTCATGTAGGGCTATCAAGTCATTTTTATTCCATTCTCTCTGCAGCTAAAATAAATAATAAAAAAAATTTGCTGTCACTTAAAGACCTTCACAATGTTTTGATAGCAGTCAAGTGTTTAACATCTACACAATGCAGACCTAAGTAAAGTTTGTGAAGATGAATCTGTTACACAGTAAATCTTATACAGTTTAATGTAATTAATACAAATCTATTTCCCCTTTTTCTTTCAGGAGATGAAATTATTTCAAATGTTTTTATGAACATAGTTATTAGAGACTGATTTAAGCAAATCAAGTCTGATCATTCTGCCTTCTGTGTAATCAGTCTAGGGTTCTCCTAGTGTGGCTATGGAGGTCAATACAAGCCAGTGTGATGTCACAGGCCCTCTCAGGACTGACCCCCAAGCCTCAGGATGCCAACCGCCATCTCCACCTTTGCTCAGGTTTGGCTGTGAGCCACGTTGATTCTGGTTCAGGTTCAGGTTTAGAGTAGGGAATCATCATATGGGGCAGACAAGGATCCCCCAGCAAATAACCTCTGGAGGGTCCTGTAGTGATTCAAATGATCCCATAGTTCAGCCATGGTACCTATAGAGGAAGACTGTGGTTATGCATATCATTTCCAAAAATCCTGGTTAACTAGATATAAACACGACTATATCAAAACTTTAAAATAAGTCTGCCATGGATTTTCATGTAAAAGAAAGCGTTACCAAAGGAAACCCTCTTTCATTCCATGAAGATGTTTGTGTTCAGGGAGCTGTAGAAATATGTGTAAGAGTCATTTCAGCACCAGGGAGACAGAACCAACAGTTCTTCTTTAACTTTTTCTGCATTTTTATGCTCTGCATCCCATATTGTAAAGGAATGTCCCTGTTGCAAACAAACACAGAAATGCACAGAATGTTCTGTGGTGACAGCTGATCCGCAAAATGTAATGTTTGGATTTGAAATGTATTTATTTTAACAAACAAACAAAAACTAAAGATAACCAAAGAAATGAACATTTGTACATTGATATATATTAAACCTAAGATGATAAAGTAAAAAAAAGTTAATAAAAGTAAAAAAAATTAAAACAGATAAATATCCATATATACCATTATAGTCACTCTTAAACATAAATAGACACATTTCTATTAGTACATAGAAGCAAGGTTTAAAAAATCTGCGAAATAAGATAGGTCTTCATAAATAATCTTCAGAAAAAGAATATATTGATATGTGATCCGCTCCAGAGCAGATTATGTTCAGAGACTAAATTGCTATGGTAATTTACATACCCTGTAGATAAGCACCGGCTTTGAAACCGAAAGTGGAGGATATCCACCAACCTTCTTTGGTAAATGGTAAATGGCGTATACTTATATAGCGCCTTTCTTCCTACAAGGACAAAGCGCTTTACAGTCACACACACATTCACTCACACATTCACACACTGGTGGCGGCTCCGCTGCCAAACACAGGCGCCTGCCCACCACCAGAGGCAAGGTTGGGTTCAGTGTCTTGCCCAAGGACAATTCGACTCATGGGCGTGCAAGGCGGGAATCGAACCTGCAAACGTCGACCTCCCTACCGCTGCACCACGGCCATCTTTGGCATGGAACATACCCTGCTTTTTGGAACAGGGCCCAGGGGGGTATTCCAGGAAGCATGTTTAAACTACCCTGACTTTAACCCTGAACTCTGGCTGAAATCTGCCTGAACTTGTTTACTCTGGGTACGTCGGTTCCAAAAGACCGGATATGAGTTAGTCTAATTACGCTCGACTTGGTAACCCTGGGTTAATGCACGTGCATGTCAAGTACATAAAGACATTCTGAATGGATCGCCGTATTTTGGAGTCACCAAGAAAATTCATGGTGAAGAAAAGAGAGCGCTATACTTCAATGAGACGGAGTCTGAGATTTTAATGACGGCGTATGAAGATTATACGTCTATCAAAAAAGTAATACGGCTGCATCATCAAGAGAGTTTCTGCTTGTAGTAGAAGAACAGACAAAGTAAACGCACAAGTTTCTGATCTTATTTCCATTTTCCTTCTGACGCACATATATAACTTATCTAATTTACCACCTTTAATGAATTACTTCTATTGGTAATAAATAATTGAGTTAAATTTATTCAACCTAATTTCTTACGTCTATAAAACTCAATAATTGTTAATACACCCAAATTTACATATTTATTTAACTAAATGTCATATTACTCCAATTCAATTAATTTTTTTCCATCTTAACGAATTACAATTTTTGAACTCTCGTGTCTAAGTTTGAGCCGGCAGATATACTAATTTTTATAACGATAAAAAGAATGAATCAATATGCAATAAGAGCAGTCATTCATTTAGGATTTTTCCAACCTTGTCATTACACTATTTGACTGTAAGGGGTGCTATATATATTCATCATCCTCTCCCTCCCTCTCACTCATGGTGCAAAGGCTTAAGCTAAGTAGGACAAAATAACTAGACAATACACAGTAAAACAGCTTGTAACAACTCTTCCAAAATTAATGTTGGAAAAGAGTACAATAAAGCAATTCAAAATATTAACTGCTTAAATTAAGAAAAACAGGTGCGTGCAACATAAACATTAAACAAAGAATGTCAACTCAGAGGTCCCACTTGAGGTTTGTTCAGGTGTATATTATATATTCACCACGCCCAAAACCGTTCATCCAACAAAACATACAACCACCACCGTATTTTTACATATGTATATTTATAAGTCTCTGTTCATAACCTAGAGTCCAACTACTAATGGAGTTTGTAAACTCAGTCCCAGCAATGCATTGCAAACAAAAACAAAAAGGCTCGATCTCACCGGCGTTTTCCAGATCTATGACGTGTAGATTTCTTGAGGAAAGTTCCACGCAATAATCCGCCCTCCAGGAAGTGGGGAATATAATCCAGTGTGTGGAGCATGAAAACGGAGCGGCTCTGGGACATCCGACGCAGTTTCTCAGACACGGCCCATCCGTTGTGTTTCTCTTTCGCGCTCCCGGCCTTTCTCTTTTTTTAAAGCATCAGCTGTTTGCCCTCGCTGCCTTTGCGTCATTGGCCGCCTCCCTCTCATAGATCCGCCTCTTCTTAAAGGGGCATGCTGCTTTTCCTCATTCACCAAAGTCCATTCATAACAGTCCCAAAACATAAAGCTCTGTCCAGATAAAGTACATTAGCAGCATAAGCAAGTATTCTGTCCCTGCAGGGATTCATAACAAAATACATAACACAGGGCTCAGCATACTATTTGTGGCAACGTCACAGATCCCCCCCCCCAGCCGGAGGTGAAGGGGACAACTGCCCAAAATAGGGTTTAATGTTACTCACATGGACTGTATCAAGTCTATCTGGTTCCTGCCATTTCAGCCTATAATTCACGGGACCCAGAATTTTCGTCACGGTAGCTGGACCGGACCATCGCGGCGCTAGCTTTGACGAGAATTTATCAGAGGCCTTAGACTGCGGATGTGCTCTAACCCAGACCAGATCTCCCACGTGAAACTGCGCATATCTCCGGTGGGTATTGTAGTATCTGGCTTGTCTGTGTTTGAACATTCCCACTCTTTGCCTTACCTCCTGTGCTATCTGATGTTGACGTTCAAGTAGAGAATACTGAGGCTGTTGGGGATCCAGTGCTGGCTTTTGGTGTATCAGTCTCTCCAGTGGTCCCTTCAGAGATCGTCCCAATGCCAGTTCAGCTGGAGTCCGGCCAGTGCTCTCATGCTGCGTGTTGTTTATCGCGAACCGAAACTCCGACAGCCACTTATCCCACTCCTCGTGTCGACTTCCTACATATGATGACATCATTGTTTTTAATGTGCGATTCACACGTTCTGTCAAGTTAGTCTGCGGGTGGTAGCTGGTGGTCATCTTGTGTATGACACCCCACTTCTGGCAGAGGTCGGAAATGAGTTGGCTGGTAAACTGCGGACCACGGTCTGATACCAGATATTTCGGTACCCCCCACCTAGTAAAGATCTCATCTCGTAGAATCTGACAGAGACGAGGTGTCTTACTGTCTCGTATCGGAAACAGCTCTACCCACTTGGTGTAATAATCCACTACTACCAAGAGATAGTTGTTGCCTTTCCTGCTCCGAGGAAACGGGCCCATAAAGTCAACACCCAACATGTAAGCAGCCTCCTCCACTTGGGTGGTTTGCAGGAACCCAGCCAGCTTCTGGTTGTCGGGTTTGTACTGCTGACAGATGGGGCATGATTTGATGTGGCTCCAGACATCTTTTCTAATTGAGGGCCACCAAGCCACCTCCAAGATCCGCAGCAGGGTTTTAAGTCGGCCTCGGTGAGCCCCTAGTGGATTGTCGTGGAAATAATGCAAAAAGTTGTTAATTTGCTCTTTGGGCACCACCAGCTGGTATTTTAGTCCTACCCCCTTTGTTGGTACGGTCCGGTAGAGGATGTCCTGTAGAATCTCCCAGCCTATGCGCCCCTTCTGCTGCCCGATGGTCACGGATTTGCTTCTCATCTCTCTGACTTCGGGATCTTTAGTTTGTGCACGTGCGATGTCAGTCAGCGAGAGAGGCAAGCCAGAGGAACAGGTGGTTGCATCGACTGGGACATAAGAGGCCACTACAGAGGGTGGATCATCCCCGATGGCTCTCAAAAGGGCGTCAGGAACCACATTCATGCAACCTTTCCGGTAGTGAACATCAAAGGTAAACTGTTGTAAACGCAGTGTCCATCGTGTTAATCTGGAAGAAGTCTTGGGAGTATTGAATGCCCATGATAAGGCACTATGGTCGGTAAAGACTCTGAACCTGCCACCTTCCAGGTAATGCCTCCACTTTTCCACAGCCCAGACAACGGCTAGACACTCCTTTTCGGAGGTGGAGTAATGCCGTTCTGCCCCTTGGAGTAGACGTGAGGCATAGGCAATCACCTTCTCCCCTTCTGGAGATTGCTGGGTAAGAACAGCACCTAAACCCAGATCACTGGCATCTGTTTGTATTTGGAAAGGCAAGGACAGATCGGGCTGTGCCAGCACAGGAGATGTTTTTAGTGCCCTTTTCAGCTGGTCAAAGCTCCTTTGGCAGTCTTCTGTCCACACCCACTGTACTCCCTTCCTCTTCAGGTGGTTTAACGGGGCGGCCAGATCTGCAAAATGTGGCACAAATTTATGATACCAGCCCACCAACCCCAAAAACCGTTGAAGGGCCTTGAGGTTTTGAGGGATGGGATAGTTTGTCACGGCTGAGGTCTTCTCTTCATCCACCTCCACTCCTTTGCCTGAGACAATATGTCCCAAGAACTTGAGCTGATCTTTCAAAAAGTGGCACTTTTTCAGATTCAGCGTAAGGTTAGCAGCTTTCAACCTTGCAAAAACGGCCTGAAGATCTTTGAGATGCTGCTCTGCATTAGGAGAATATACAATAATATCATCTATATACACAAAACAAATGCGCCCCTTTAAGTCTCCCAACACCGTCTCCATGAGCCGTTGGAAGGTAGCCCCTGCATTCCTCAAACCAAATGGCATAACATTGAATTCATAGAGACCCATTGGAGTAATGACAGCTGTCTTAGCTCTATGGGATGGATTCATAGCCACCTGCCAGTAGCCAGACTGAAGATCCAGTGAGCTAAAACATCTTGCACCATGCAACGACTCCAGAATGTCGTGTATTATGGGCATTGGGTACGCATCTAGTGGAGTTTTTGCATTAAGTCTCCTATAATCTATGCAGAATCTGTAGGACCCGTCAGGTTTTTTGACCAACACCACTGGGGAAGCCCAGGCTGACTGAGATGGTCGGATAACATCATCCTCGAGCATCTGCCTTAAGTGTTCCTCAATGATGTCTCTCTTCATCGGGGATACTTGATACGCTCTGGATCGCACTGGGATCTCATCAGTGGTGTGTATGTAGTGTTCGATGACGTTAGTCCGTCCCGGCTTTTCTGCACAGACGGAGGGCCATGCCTGTAAAAACGCTTGCATCTGTGGTGGATGCTCTTTTAGAAGGGCTCCACGAACCTCAGAAGTATTGGGGTGTTGCGATATGGAGGGAAACCAGGAAGGATCCATAGCCACATACAAATTAACAGGCTTGTTGGTGGGAGTCCACGTCAGGCGAGCGGGAGTTCTGTGAAGAAATGGATGTCTATACCGTTTCTCGCTGAAACAAAGCTCATAGGTATTTTCCCCAAAATCAATTTTGACTTTGGTTTTGTTAAGGAAGTCCAGTCCCAAAATCAAAGGGAAAGCCAAGTCAGCATCGGCCATAATGTGAGTCTCTATTGTCCATGTGGTTCCATGCCAGGTGTACGGGAGCGTTATTTTCCCCTCGGCTGTATGAGATTGGCCATCTGCCAAAACAAAGGTTAAGGGATCTTCAATGCTTAAATTGTCTTCGGTTCTTACTAGTCTTTGCCATAAACCTTTCTGCATGAGAGTGTACGTACTGCCGGTATCCAGCACAGCTTCCCCTGAAAACTCTCTGGTTCTAATCGGAACCACCAGTAGGGGAGGTGTTTGAGCTTTGGCTAAGGCAATATGATTACTTCCTCTAGAGTCCTGATCATGACTGAATGAGCACGAGTTACTTTTATTTGTATGTTTTTTCTTGGGTTAATCCCGGGTTGCCTGACTGTTAACTCTAGCCCAGTAATCTCTCTTTGAGGCCCAGTCACGCTCCACCATTGATCCCACCTTCACCAACTGTTCCACTGTGGTCACAGTTCCCCTTAAACAGCTAACAAGAGCAGGATTGCAATTATTCATTATGCGTCTCACTAGCTCTGCTTCAGACATGTCAGACTTCCATTTTAAGCACAATGCTCGATAATCATACACAAAATCTCGTAAGCACTGGTCAGGTGTCTGAACTTTATCTCGTAGCTGGTCCTCCACCTCAGTTAGATAGTCAGTTGGAAGGAAAGCTGTTAAGAAGGACCTTTTAAACTCAGACCAATTATGGATTTTTACTTTCTCAGCCATCCACCAGCTCTTAGCAGATTTCTTCAGGACTGTTGACAAAGTGGCAAGAAGTTCGGCGTCGGTTAAAGGCCTCAGAGACAAAAAATTCTCCACTTGCTCCACAAAGGCTAGGACATCCGGGGTGTTACAGGATTCACCAAATGTTGGGAAATCGAGGCGCACAGGAGGTTTGGACATAAGAGCAGGAATCCCAGACACATTAACAGAATGCGTGTTTTCTATGTTATGTGGGGGAGGATAAGAGAAAAAAGATGGATTGCTTGGAGTACTGGTTCGTTTTATAAGACTAATCTCATTCTTCCACAGTTCATCCCTTCTTTTAAAACAATCAACTACTCCCTTTTCCAACCGATCTAAAGAGTTCTTCAAAAGAAGTTCCATATTCTCAATATTTCGGTCCACATAATCTCTGAGACTTTGTTCTCTATTAACAGCGCTTTCTAGGGACGCTCAAAAATCCTCTTCCAGACCATTTACTTGTTCTTTAAGGCCTGCTATGGCACCTTTTATTTCCAGAACCTCACTGTTTGGACATGACACCTCATTGGTTTGTGCTTCATTTTCGTCATCATCATCATCATCGTCATCATTAGATTCACATATTTTCTCTTTGTCGACGATATACAGTTCACTAAGCAGTGATGAAACCTCTGATAAAGGTTCTCTAAAAGTAACAAAGGCATTTGGGTCTCTCCCTGGAGTTGCACTCATGCCTTCACCACAATCAGACTCTCCAAGATCTGCCATGTTTATGAGTCAACACACACCCAGCAAAAAAAACAAGAACAACTGGAGGTTGTCGATTTAAATAAATGCCTCACAGTTCAATCCCCATACTGGCCACCACTCTGTAACAACTCTTCCAAAATTAATATTGGAAAAGAGTACAATAAAGCAATTCAAAATATTAACTGCTTAAATTAAGAAAAACAGGTGCGTGCAACATAAACATTAAACAAAGAATGACAACTCAGAGGTCCCACTTGAGGTTTGTTCAGGTGTATATTATATATTCACCACGCCCAAAACCGTTCATCCAACAAAACATACAACCACCACCGTATTTTTACATATGTATATTTATAA
>CM074488.1:27897119-28076023 GCA_037389245.1 Oryzias sinensis
TTTCTGGGGACCTGAACACCTTCATTCAGCCTCTCATACATCTTGTAAAACAACTTGTTAGTGTTCAAGATCACACAGGTTTCGGCGTCCGCAATTGTTTTTTACGCACATACCTTGGCCCTTCTTTTCTCTAAAGTCATCAACAAGGTGTGTTATTTTAAAGAGTCAACCACTAAGATTTGTGTAGTGTAGTGGTTATCACGTTCGCCTCACACGCGGAAGGTCCCCAGCTCGAAACTGGGCAGAAACATTCATTTGATGAAAAGAAATAAAGAAGAACCATTTGGAGACCAGACAATAAACACACTGCTACAGCACTTCTTTGCTCATGACGTGTCTCTCCCTTCCTATCTTCTCTGACACCCCTGGTGAGGGGGGTGCCAGGGAGGAGCGCTTCATGCCCGCTGGGTCCGGTCCCTGTGCCCGGCTGCTGGTGGACTGAGCGAATCGTGTCTGTGAAGAGCAATCGGACTTGATACGTTTTGGGTTTGAGGATGCTTTGTTATGTGTGGAAGCCTTCAGACTGCTATCTGTCCCGCAGCTCTATGTGAACGAGCAGCCGAATTTAGGAGGACCATGTCTCCATCTTATACAACGGCTTTGGGGCGGTGTGAGCTTTTCAAAGCAAAATTCCGCTCAGTCCTTGTTCAAACTGTTCAAACGATCACGTGGATTTGTGTTTCCAGTCGTGTCCAGACAAAATAAAGGCTGATGTTATTCCCACATATTTACGTGCAGCCAAGCTGCAGATTGCGGTGTTTCCTGTATCGATGTATGTTCCTTAAAGGCTAAATGTTGTTGTTAGCACATGTTAGCCTTCACCTTCTAACTAAGCCTTCTTCCTCGTTCTGCCACAAAAAAGCACTGACCACACAGATTAAAAATAAAATGATGAGCGAGCAGGGGCTTCATAACAATAATAAAAGCATGTTTAAAAAATCAGCTCGTATATTACGGAGCTGCTAAATAGATGGGCTAGTGTCACTGTGACTCTGAGGTAAATCCACTCCTGAGCTTGCGCTGTTCTCTCCGTCACGCAGCAGACCGGCTTTTCCAAACCCGTTGGTGATGGTGGATTTTTTCACGCTGCTTTTAACTTGAAAGCTGCATCATATTGTAGTGGCGATCAAGTGCATGTTGGGTATAATGGCACCAAAGGATTGTGGGATGCGGCTGGGCATGCGTGTTTCTTTTTGTTGAACCATGACTGGAGTGTCTAAGACCTGAAGTCAAGTCCATGCTGTTTGGCTGCTTAGAGGTGTGTCGAAGATAAATTAGCTTGCTGCTCGAAGTTGGATCAGGCATTCAGCCTCCCCTCTGAGACCGAAAGAGCGCTCAAGGCGGCTGGGAAAAAATGCATAAATTAGCCACGTCACGGAATTTGTGCAGGGCTGTAGGCGCATGACAAAAGTAGTGGCTTATAGTCCGGAAATTACGGTTCCTTTTTTTTCTGTGCAGGAAGAAGATGCTTTACTACATGGGACCATTGAGGCAGCCATATGGTGCAAATTGCAGTCATTTCAAGGAGATGTTTCCTGCCGGAAGTCTTTATTACAGTTGTTTTGCCATGTCACCTCACTACGGCATCAGGGAGGTCCTTAGCAACCGTTGCTAGTGTCGTTAGCTATGTCTTCTCCCCATGTCGGATTGTTAGTTCTTGTCGTTTTTCAAGTTTTGCCAAAGTTGTCAGAAAAGTCCTTTGGACGGCCGATAAATTGTTTCCTGTACTACCAAGGAACGAAAAGACAAAACAAAAAAATTTATTGATATTCCTGCAAACACGCATTGCCAGGAAGGGGGGGGGGTTGCATGCGTACAATGGTTTCAGTTTCAGGTTTTCAGGGAGTAACAACAATAACAAAGACAAATGCAAAGTTTTAAACATAACACATGAACCAATGTTGAATGAACTCGTTCAGTAGACATAGACAGTGGACACAAAAACACATTCTTGGCACAAAAAGAACCTCATCCAAAACTGCTACCTCATGAGTGAAGATGACGAGAGATTGATGGAACTGAGGGAGCTTTTGGTTTTTTCATTTTAGTTTTCCAGCGACTGTGAAGCATTTTGCACAGAAATTATGGATAATCAAAAATTAAAGGTGTATGTGTGTTTTGAGGAACTGTAAATCGCAGTGTCTGCTGTTTTTTCAAAAATCCCGCGGCACACCAGCATCCAAAAAAATAGATAAATAAAAAAAAAAGAAAAAGCTCAGTCTGTATTGATCTACAGCCGCTCTGCAATCTCACATGCATTTTTGTGATAATTGTTGCAGGAAAAGCTGGAACCTGCAGCTGTTTTTTTTCTAAAAGATGTATTAAAAATTAAGTCAAAAGATTCAAAAACTGTTTGATGTGTGTTCGTTGTTTTAAGACGTTAAGAGGAGAGACTCATTGTGCGCTAAGACAGTCACTTTACTGCATCATGGGAGATGTAGTGCCGATAATTCGCCGACCGCAGAAAGACCAGCGTCTTTGAGCTTCATTGTTTTGTTCCCTTTTTCCACGGTCTGATACCAGATTCTGTGGAAAGCTACACCACTAAAGACGAGTTTTAGCTGGTATTTTTGTAAGAACAGAGAGACTTTCTTGCGCTAAATCGAAACAAGGAAGTGAATACTTTAACCACTTCTGATTGGTCAGACTGATGGCATGTGATTAAGCCTTCAAGAATGATTGGCGGAGACAGTTAAAGGGGCGGGACTTTTCCTTACACAGTTATAGCTGCAGCTAAATCGCGGTATCCCGTTATTCTTATCAAAATGTCTTTAATAGAATCATATAAACACAAAGAAAAAATAATTTTATGATATTTCATATTCTTAACTTCTCAGTGTTTTATCAGGGCCTGTTTGGATGAACAAAGAGCTGATTTCCTGGAGATGGTAATTGCTTTTAGATCAGTTAATTTCTCACGGCACACTTGACCATGCGCGGCACACTGGTTGAGAAACACTGGTCTAGATGACCCAACTCTCAATGTTAAAGTGCCTAGGATAGCACAAGGGTTACAGCGGGTTTTTGGACGGTGGGAGGAAGGCCCGGAGAAAACCCACACAGCCATGGGTAGTTGGGCGGATGGGCACAACCGGGGAAAGAAGGCTCCCCCCGAACGACCAGCCCCCCAGCCAGCCACAGTAGGGGGATTCACCTCTCAGGGTGACCGGGAAATTAAAAAATTAAAAAAGAAAATAGTAATAATAATAAATTAAAAAATAAAATAAAAAAAAGATAAAAAAAAGGTAAAGTAATTAAAAGAAGTCTAAATAAATGATTGATTGTTTACAATCGTTTAAATGTAAATCGCCCTAAAAGAGCACAACTTTGCAGAAGCTGGTATCTGTCTAAGAGTTTCTTCTGTTCAGGCCCTGTCTGTCAGTTGAAGGCTACTCTCCATGGTACTGAAAGCTTCAGCGTATTTTGGGCGGCTTTTCCCAAAAAAAAAAGTATGAGTGTCTGAAAACTCTTGTCACATATTTGGTAACTATGGTCCAAACACGTACCTGTGCATCTGCATCCCTAGCAAAGAAAAACAAGACTACTTGAAAAAAATCATATAAAAGATTCACCATCCATGATTTCAAACTAAAGTGTGGTGTCTGATGTTGGGATGTCAGTGCCACAATTCAGCATACATTTAATCTCTTAGGGTCACGTGTTCTGGAAACTATTGAAAACAAATGCCAGAATTTATATGAAACCTCTGGAATTTATATAAATTATTCAGTATCTATAATTGCAAAATAAATGCATATATTTGGATGCATAAGGTCACATGGTTTGGAAGCTTTTGAATGAAATACCAGAATATTAACTTCAAACCGTTTTTTTATGAAAACATTGCAAAATAAATAACAAAAATCCTTTAAACACAACTTAAGGAAATGTTTCATTGTAATTTATTTCACACACAACATGAACTTCTAACAAGTAATGTAAAAAGGTAGAGTTGTCCTCACACGAAACCTATGAACACGCTTTACTTTAATTTCCAAAACATTCCAATCAAATATGAACATCAGACCAAACACAGAGCAGCTGCACCCCCTAATGGCCAAAATAATACACTACAAGCACAAAGCTAACTCAGTGCTTCTCAAATAGTGGGGTGCGCGATGCCAGGGGGGGCGCGCAGTAGTAGCGGTTTTAGGCACAGGTAATACGGGCAATAGCTCAGGGTGAAAAAGGGGGCCTGCAGTGAAAGTGGCTCAGTGCTTGGAAAAAAAATCTGTGCCACTGTTGGTGTCCTATTATCTGTTATATCACAGAGTTTGGAACAGCCTGAAACTGAACTGCAGTCCCTGTTTATTTCAGGCACTGTAAGCTTTTTTCTGTTTTAGACTATAACAGGGTTTCTGTGTGTCTAAATAAATTTAATATTTTTTGAAAGTGGATTTGTATTGTTTTTTTTCTTATGTTAATGTTAAAAGATACAATTTTAGGTATACTTACACAATTTGATAGATACTAACCTAATATATTGTCAACGTGGCGAGTGGGGGGGTGGGGGCCATTTTCTTTTTCCTATGCGGGACCTTGCAAAAAATAATTGAGAAGCACTGCACTAACTGAAGGCAAAATTTACACATTACAGCTCTGTTTGCTGAATTTAGCACTGCTGCACACGAAAGCATGGTTTGCTTCCCAGAGGAGCCAATCTCCCTAAAAAGCGAAAAATCTCAAATCCACAAACCACACTGCTTCTCTGGGTCTCCCTCTGCCTTGACAATACAGGATTGCATTAGAAGGATCATCTAGCACACAAACTCTCTGCCAAACCACCTGTGTGAATCAGTGGAATAAGCTTAAAGCTTATTTTCTTATCTTCTGCTGCACATCAGTGTCTAGTTACAATTCAGAGACAAAGTTCTCAAAGCACAGTGTACCAATCTGTTTACATGTATAGATTCTTTTAAATTTGTTTCTTCACCAATGTTGTAATGTTTATATTTGATAGTAGGAGCATCAACACACTGTTTTTAGGGGAACTGGAGGGGGTCTAAGGGGGTTTGGGGACCGTGCAGGAGTCGCTCCAAGCACTTTGTGATTACAGACGTGAGGGCTAAGGGTCTGTAGTCATTGATGCAGTCCATAGACAACTTTTTGGGGACAGGGAGGATGGTGGAGGATTTAAAGCAGCTTGGAACAGAGACATGGGACAAACAGAGGTTGAACAGTTTAGTAAGGACACCAGCCAGCTCATCCACACACTCCTTGATAACGTCGCCCAGGATGTCGTCTGGTCCTGCAGCTTTCCTGGTTTCGTAGCTCTCAGGGTTCCTCTCACCTCATATTCCTGAAGGATGAGTAGAGCATTGGTGTTGGTGCTGTGGTGGCTGTGGTTGAGACAAGGTTTCAAAGCAGACGAAGAAGCTGTTCAATTCTTCTGACAGTGCTCTGCTGCTGTGGGAGGGGGTTGTACTCTGGCCCGTGTAGTAGGTTTGTAAATAAAGATTCATCTGAGTATCTTTGAAAAACTCATCTGCACATTTCCACACGAGAAACAAAATTGTTTAATCTGATGAAAGAATCTGCAGATTATATCTGTCAAATTGCAAAAACACCCAAAAAAAAGAAAAGATTTGCTTTTAAAAAACTAATATTCAGTAAAAAAAAAAATAGTATACAAATAACTATTTAACTAACCTAATTTGATGGGGACAACTGAATAAGCATAAAATTAACATGTTTTTTTTCAATGTCCTACGCACATATTGCATACATTGATGTTCCTTTAGGTTCAATTTGACCCCAAGCTGTGTAAAACTTGCCTTTGTGTGACCCAACATTCCCATAGCTGCAGGTGCAGAGTCGATACTTTTCAGTTGAAACCTAACGGGGGTGGGGATGTGGGAAACATGACTAGTGAACTGCCAAAATGAGGAAGCCAATCTAGTCTTTAATCACATCTTTCCAACTACACATGGCTCTAAATTATGGCGCAGGGGTAGGGCAGTCAGCCAAGTACTGTTGTAAGAGTAAAATATACAAACGAAACCTGCTTCATGAATCACTGTCACGGCTGTACATCAAGGTCTTCCTCATGCTCCTCAAGAAAGCTAACCTAGGCCAATAGTATGTCAGAACGGTTTGCTCTTATACCTAAATTTTATCTAAAGCCATTGAAAGACATTTTTTCAGGATTTGACCCACAGAATAAATCTGTCAAATTTTCGAACTTTCATCCAGTTCATTCTAGTCACTAAACTACTGAGAACCCACCCTAAATTTACTTCTGATTTCTCTATTTAAATACAATGTTTGCTAAGTGATTTAAGACTGGAGTTAATCCTCAAATGTAAGAAAAAACAAAAATGCATTAAGATGTAAGAAACATTTATTGTAGAAGGCCGCCAGCAACCAGAAGTCTGGTTGCTGGCGGCGTCGGCCACAGTCTGGTCTTGACTTAGCATTATATGAGCTTCCACCTCATTGGTTTCCAGTTGTACTAACAAAACAAGTGTTTTACTTTTAACACCTTTAAAGCGTATTTTAAAATTTGCATTCGTTTTGTTTTTTTAGACAAATTCTCACCTTTAACCAGATTTTCCAACCTGGAATCCAGAGACTGTAGAAGATCAAAGCTGCTCTCTAAAGCCAAATCTTTTCGGGGAGGAAAAGAAAGTAGTAAACATCCACTCAGGAATTTTTTCCGTATATACTTTTGCTAGCATTAAGTCTCACCAGCTCCTCTTCCAATCTTTTTATGGTTTGCATCCTGGGTTTCTCTAGCAACTGGCAAGCTTAAACCTAAGGAGAATCACAGTTTTATAGGTTAAATGTTTGCTTTGATGGTTAATGTAAAACAAATTTCAATCTGCAGTAAATTCTCCTTCCAATAAACTTACATACCATTGCTAAGGAAAACAGCCAAAACACAAAGGGCCACAAACGACTGAGCTCCCATCTTTTCAGACACAGAATGAGAAGCCAATAAACAAGAGGAGCTTAAAAAAGTCCCTCTTGCAGGAAACACAGCTGCTGTTCATAACAGCTGATTGTCTTTCTCCTCAGATCAGCTGGACTCACATTTTGATTGACGCACCTGTGATGAAACCTCAGTATTTATGGATTACTTTGTTAGTTCTTAGTTTTATTAGGTTAAGGTAAAAGCTTGAAAATGTCACACTAAGTCAACAAAAATAAATAAATGTAATCTTTGTGTAAAAAGTTCACTCTGTTGAGGAATCAAACTGTTTACTTAAAGAAAATCAAGTCATTCGACAGTAATATGGAATCTTCAGTATAATGGAGGACATCGAAGCTCCACAGAAATAGTGTTTGCAGAAATTTGAATTCATTGAAAATGAATTAAATTTATTTTATAGACATTTTATATAGATTTTTCAATATATTCCTATATAAATGTCAGGACTTGGTTTCAGGACCTTTGAGTTACAGCTAAACCAGGACAAAACAGAGGTTTTAGTGATCGGTTCTGAAGACAACAGAGATAGTTTTATCTAAACCAAACGATTACAAAATGTCTCAGTGTGTGAGAAACCTGGGTGTCATTTTTGACTCTGCGATGAATTTTATCCCACAAATTAAAAATATCACAAAAACAGAATTTTATCATCTAAAAATATTGCCAGAGTCCGCCCATTTCTCTCTCTTGCCAATACAGAGGTGCTAATGCATGCTTTAATTACCAGCAGACTAGATTATTGTAATGCCCTGCTCTCTGGTCTTCCCAGAACAAGAATAGCAAATCTTCAACTGCTGCAAAATTCAGCGGCACGCGTGTTGACGAGGATCAGGGGGCAGGAACACATTACACCGGCTTTATGATCGCTGCATTGGCTCCCTGTGCAATTCCGACTTGTTTTTATGGTCTCGGGCCTTCATATTTATCTGACATGGTTTTAAAGTATGAGCCCTCGCGGACCCTGAGGTCCTCTGATAACGGCCTTTTGGTTATTCCAAAAGTTAGAACAAAACCGTACGGCGAGGCCTCATTCAGTTTTTACGGACCTCGCCTGTGGAACAGCCTCCCAGAGAGCCTCAGGGCCGCAGAGACTGTTCATGTTTTTAAAGGAAGGCTTAAGACCTACCTTTTCAATTTAGCTTTTAGTTGAATTTTAGGATTTTTTTTCTGATATTTTAATTATTTATTTTTTTCTTTTTACTAATTTTATATGTGTATGTAAATACATTTATTTATTTATTTATTCTATTAATTTTTAAGTCGCTCTTACTATTTCATATGCCTATTAAGGTTTATGTAATTATTTGTTTTTTGTCCATGTTTTATAAATATTTTCATTTTATTCCTTTTACATTTTATTACACTCCAGTGTTTTCCTCTGAGGGATCCTCCACATCGGTGACCCTTCTCAGTGAGCGGGGTCGCTGCAGTGGGATCTCCTGGGTCTGACTCTTTTGATCGGATCTGGGGGGTTCTGTGGTAGTGTTCACCATGAACTTGGGTTGGGGGGTCGCTGATGTGGACATGTCCCCAAAATATCGTTTCCCCACTTCAGGACAAAGCCGGGTCTCTACATTCTATCATTTTATCACTTTTTTATCTATTTATTTATTTTTGATGTATGTGTGTGTGTTTGGGGGGAGGGGGGTTGTCGCATGGTTTGTCTTGAGTGACATATGTTGTTGAAAGAGTGCTATATAAATAAAGGTTGATTTGATTTGATTTGATACAGTAATGCATCTTTAGAGCAAGAGCAAATCTTTTCTGATCCGTGAGCAGACAAAGACAAACCCTCCTTCATTCCAAACTCTTTTGTCCTCAAAGACTAAAGATCAAACTTTTATTCTCCTAAAACCATTATATCTTTGTTGAATGTTAGACAACTTCCTTTCATTATGAAGTTTACAATGAAGATTACAATTTCCATGTGAGCGCTCTCTAGTGGAGATTTAAAGTCATTACACATTGTGCCAGGTTTTTCACATTTCATGACATAAAAAGTCAGGCTAAAACAGATCTGTACAACTTTGCAAAATCTGTTTACACACAACTGATTGTAAATTTGAAAATGTGGTTAAATATCAAGAATATGCAAACAAATTGAAAAAATTGTTTTAATATAAGTTGCGCTAAAAGAGAATAACTTTGCAGAAGCTGATACCTGTCTGTTTAAGAGTTTCTTCTGTTCAAGTCCTGTCTGTCAGTTGAAGGCTGCTCTCCATGGTGCTGAGAGCTTCAGCGCTTTTTAGGCGGCTTCTTCTCAAAAGTCTGAGTGTCTGGAGACTTTTGTCACGTATGTGGTAACTATGCTCCAAACTTACCTGCGAAACTTTGTTCCTATAGAACTCAAAACAAGAGAAGAAGCGACTGTCAAACTGCTCTGACTTTTCTCCAGAAAATTGGTCAAACGCAATGTATCATGGTCTATATTCACCAATCTAGTAAGCATCTATGCACTCTGGTTCTTTGCAGAGACTTCTCGGAAACATCTAGGGCACTCAATTCTGACAGCACTTCAAATTAGCCAACGTGCACAGGGCATAAAAGGCAGAAGAAGAGAGCAGTTGTGTTATAAGAGTTAAAAAGAAACGTAACAATAAGTTAGCTGTGAGAGATGGTGGTAATATTGTTAGCTCTTAAATGGGTTGAGGAAGTCAGACCAAGTAGGAGCTTCAGTTGGTCTGACTCATGTTCTTCAATGATCAATTTTGACAATTGCCATTTAGGAAGCAGACCCGACATCTTAATTAATAGATATCCCACAAACTATAGACAACAAGTGAATAATAGCATATTTCTTATGTTTACCGGCCCATGTTGGTATTGAGGGAACAGGTTGGCAGATAAGAATGCAAAATTAACAACCACAAAGGATGATTCAGATTTACACATAGATCTGAGTAGGGCTAACATTAAGAATTGACTTAAGAGAAAATGAATACCCGTCTGGTAAGAGAGATGGGAGAGGGAGAAGACAGGAGGTTGGTTTTCACCATGTGAGATGGAAGGTTGGGAAAGAAATAGGAGGGAGGAGGTGGTCCTTTCTAGATTACGATTTTGACACACAAGACTTAATTACCAGCTTTATAAAACGAGTAAGCGCTGTGGAACATGTAATATAGACATGTAATTATTATGCGACATACCAAAATTTTCATGGAATATTCATGATTTTTTTTTTTAAACAAGCAAAGTTATGTATATGTGATTCCATCTTTAAGGGAGACACGTCTGATTGGGCAAATCTGGCCATGAGTAGGACATAAATAAACTTTATCAACATAATAAAGCCCTCGACCTCCACTCCAGACCAGGTGGTGGCGGTAATGCGCCCTTCTGCTGTTTCGCAAAAGCCCAAAACTACACAAGAAGAAGAAGAAGTTGCGTTGCCTTCAAATATGTCTGTGTTTCTCTGCGTTGTTGCAGGCGCAGTCTCCTTTTATTTGCTCATTTATTACGGAGTTTTCAGAGTCCAAAGATGCACAAGTTCAGTGAGGCTGAAAGGGAAGACGGTGGTCGTCACAGGTAAAGGAAACTTATAACTGCCCTGCGTTTGTGTTTAGACATACAGAAATACGGAGGTTTCGATTGATGTTTGGAGCTGACTTGCATGTATGTTTTGGTAAAGTGTAGGTTAGCTTGATTGTGTAGTAGCCCTATTGGTTATACAGTGGATCTGGATACATGTTTTGATTTGCACATCTGTGTGTGTGGAGGTTTGTACGACAGTTAGTGTTATAGCCTGTGCTTATTTGTGTGTTGACGATGATGTGTGTTATTGTGCAAGAAACGGTCCGACTGTAGACAACTATTTATGACGTTGTTAAATTTAAAGTCCCACTGACCCTGAGTTTGGTAAACAATAGTTAGAAAGATATTCACAGATTCGGACTTCCGGGCTAAATAATTCTTCTGATAAACATTCAAATGTGTCAGCAAGCATCTCAATCCTTTTGTATTAACCCAGAGAGTGAACTAGAAATGCATTTCAAAAGTTAAAACAAAACAAAATTGTTCTCTTCGAGTTGTGAATGCAGACATGCAGACATGCAGACATACAAGGGACCGTCAACAAAGTGCAACTTCTTTGAGACACCCATTCTGTAAAAATCCACAATCTTTTAAAAAGCGAATAAATATGTACATTTATATGAACTGGTAATGAATAACTGTCAGCATATTTATGCTACAAAAATATTTTGTAAGAAATCTATTATATTTTATTGCATATATTTTTCACATTTTAACCCTTGTGCTATCCTAGGCACTTTACCATTGGGAGTTGGGTCATCTAGACCCACTAGACAGTGCTCTGAACCTTTTTTCTTCAATGATTTGTGATCTTCACTGGTGTCCATGGATTACATGAAATCTTTCCACCTTTATCCACCTTTGTCATGGTAGGAAGAACACGTCAATGTACGGGTGGGGTCACACAGGATAGCACAAGGGTTAACAGAGAAAGGAATCATGGTTAAAGTGATCTATAGCTCTGAAAATACTTAAGCTAAAGTCACCAAACTTTCTGTCCTGAATAATCATGGCCTTTGTGTCTCACTACATGAGAGATTTGGTCAGAAATCCACTTTGTTTATTTTTAAGACTTTATCATTTAGAAATGAGGATCATATTTAGACAATTAGACACAATACTTCTGAAGATGCTTATGTTATTGTCACCAAACTTTCTTTACGGACTATTTATTACTTTTCAATTTCTAGTAATTGCAACATAGAAAAAAACATCATTAATTTAATTTAGTCCTGGAGTGTACTCAGAAGTACTCCTTTTGATGAAATTACAAGTAAAGTTTGTTGACAGACAAATTTTGAAACAGTAAAATATTTTGTTCTCTAAATATTATTTTACCAAATCTGTCTTGTACTTACCTTTCTCTCATGTAGTCGGACATAAAGTCATGCAAAGTCAATATAGGAAGCTTGGTGACTGTAGCTTCAGTATTTCCAGAGCCATTAAACATTTTTGACCAAACATGATTCATATTTCAATATGAGAAATTCCCCCAAAAAGCTGTTGTGGTGGATGTGGCAGTGCCAAGCGATGGGAACATCAGGAAGAAGGAACATGAGAAACTGGAGAAATACCAGGGACTCAGAGAAGAACTGGAGAAAGCCTGGAAAGTGAAGGTGACAGTGGTGCCTGTGGTAATTGGAGCACTCGGGGCAGTAACCCCCAAGCTGGAGGAGTGGCTACAACAGATACCTGGAAAGACCTCAGACCTCTCAGTCCAGAAAAGCGCAGTGCTAGGAACAGCTAAGATACTGCAGAGGCCTCTGGTAGAGGACCCGAGCTTGGAGGAGAAACCACCCGTGGAGGGTGAGAGGGGATTTTGTATATAAACACATAAAGCTTGTTATGGCTTACGTCATTGTTTTTCAACTGGGGTGCCGTGGGAAATTACCAATTTTCACTGATCTAAAAACATGTATCATATCCAGAATATCAGCTCCGGGTTTTTCCAATCAGGTCCTGATAAAACACTGAGTAGTTAGGAATATGAAAGATCATATTTTGATCTTGATTTGGAGCCAACAGCAGAGCTGTCCAAGGGCTCCAGACTGCGACCAAATGGTCACGTTTTGCGACCAAAAGTTGAGAGTGTGCGACTGAATGTAAAATTCAGTCGCATGTGCTACCAGTAAATTTGCCTCCCCCACCCTCCGTATTTTTTATACATTAAACGTGGAAGGGGCACGTCAATGATCAATGAAATGAGCAATGAAATAAACAATGAGACGTGAGCGCACACGTACGCACGCAGACAGACACTCACACTCGCACATATACTCATGAGACTCGAGCACACGCTCACGTTTCATTGAGTGATGCCTGTCTGTGAGGCGGCCAATGCGTGTGAGTAGAATAGGGAAAGTCACTGCAAGTGGCTAAAATGCGTGGAGGGGGCGGGGCCTAGAGATAATCGAGCGTGCGTAAACATCTGTGGGAAGGAAACGGAGACAAATATCACCACAACCTGATATGTGCGTCTGAGCTATGAGCAAGTGAACTATTGATTCGTTCTTCCGACCTGCAGCTAGTGTACCAGTGCCAGAGTGTACAGCAGGGGTCTCAAACTCGCGAAGCAAACCACGGCTATCATGCACGGCTGTTACAGCAGCACACCGCTCCCGCGGGAGATGGTCAGCTGAGGAGCATAAATGTCCCACACCTACATGCAGGGGCTTGAACTTTAAAAACGTGCGAGCAACAACACCATTTAGCCTTAGACACACTTAAAACACGTGGGGAAAATGCAACGATTGACATGTTTAAGATGAACCAGCGCCGCGCCTGGATCGTTGGGTGACCACCTTCATGCCCCCCCACCCGGGAGTGGGGGGGCATGAAGGCGAAGCTAAAGCGAGACTGAAGGAGAACAGGAAGTTGTAGTCCTTAACATTCAATTTAGTTTTAATATGCCTCTCCCCCTAAGTATGATATTACATCTTTCATAATTACTGTATTTTAATGTTTTGTAATGGATGTTGCCTTTTTTTAATCAGTTGGTATTCAAAATTATTTTAATTGAACACTGAACTACAAATACCCATCAGGACACATGTCCCATAATGCATTGTTTTGTAGTCTGTAGGGCAGCTTTGAGTCAGTTCGGTACTAAATTTCCAGCTGTGTTCGCTCAGGTTGGGGCCTTTCTCCTGATATTTTTGTTTTGATTGACAGGTGATGTTGGAGCAAAAACAAAAATATATGTCTCACACCAGGTGGTCTGTGCGGCATTGCGTCAATCTGGGTGATCTCAAACACGCTTATTGTGCATCTTGGCTGCACATATTTGGTGTCGCCAACATGAATTTCCATCCCCTAATGCAGGGGTCGGGAACCTTTTTGGCCAACAGAGCCATAAACGCCACATATTTTTAAATCTAATTTCCAAAGAGCCATACAATAATGTAGCGTCCCTTTCCCACACTGAGGCACAGAGACTGAACCTCATTGGTCCAAACTCCCTAACAACAGGCTGAGCGACAGAACTGAGGGCCAATCAGATCTCTGCTTGATCGATGCGTTCCATGAACTCCAGAACCTTTAACGCGGCCCAACAGCCAAGTTAAACTCAGTCCGCGACAATATGTTTAAAACTAAATATACAAGTGAATGTGTGCATTTGATGTAATTTCAACACGTTTATAGTACAATAAGTCTGTGGATTCTTTTCTTAACTTTTGATAACATTGTTATGCTGTTGCTGATAAATGATGAGTATTTCTCGTGGTAGTTTTGCTGATGGTCTAGTCTGGTTGATACGTGGTGAGTTTCTGCTTCATGCAAGCGTTGAGACTTTAAACGGGATCTTAGGTCTGAATGTTCTTTAGATGTGAGACAGACATGGAGCCAAACACACACTCACACGCTGCAGTGAGTGACGGGCAGCGGGTTTTACGTCTTTACAATCCCTGCGCGATTCACCTGCTGCCTGTCCCCACAACCCCACCCCCCTTTCTTCCTCACACATCCCGTCCCCGAAACTGCGCGCTCTTCCTCAGAGAGGAGCGTGCAGTTTTAGGCACGGCAATTCACAGGTTTCCAGCTGGTACAAACTCTGTGAAATAATAGAAATTAGTTAACTGATAGTTTTCTCTCCAAGCACCGCTACTACTGCGCGCCTCTGGCATTGCATCGTGCCTGAGAAGGACTGGTCTAATGAAAAAAAAAAAGATAATTAAAGATTTGTTTGCGAGCCACATGTGACCAGCAAAAGAGCCATATATGGCTCGCGAGCCATAGGTTCCCGACCCCTGCCCTAATGTTTACATACATTTAAGTATTGTTTGAAACTGTGAAATGACCGAAAGGTTACTACGGTAATCACTTTGTTACTAAAAACTTTTTTTTATTCTGAATGTATGGTATTTTGTTTACTATTTGTACTGTCAAGACAGTGATGCTGCTGTCAGTTTACCTTGTTGTGGCATCTTCAAAAGTGCAGAATAAAATGTGACACTGAATTAGGAACAGCACATTGTAATTTCTGCATCTATTATTAAAGTATTTATTAGTAATACAGTGGAAATCAGTAGATTTGGTTAGAATGTTGATTTACGGTATGCGCCCCTAAATTTTCTGGTTGTGCCCCTAAAATTTTCAGTTGGGGGCCACAGTGCTCCTAGTGAAAAAAGTTAGTCTGGAGCCCTGTGTCCCTCTTGTTCCACTGTTCTTCATGATCATCATGACTGGAACCAGGAAAAGTTTTACCCAGTATTTGCATTAGAAGATTATGTTGCCCAATGTGCTCCACATATCTTCCTTGTAATGAGGCGAACAGGGTGGAAATGAACTCTGATGGTCTAAGATGCTTTTTCTTTGAAAGAATGGAGTGCTTAACCAAATGAAACCAAAGTTAAACATGATAGTTTGTGTCTCGCGCTTTTTTTCATTTCTTCAGGTTTGGCCGTTTTTTTGCTTTGATGCCATGTCAAACCCCCCAGTAACACACCACTCCACAATGGGAACATACCCATGTAGGTCCTGAAAAGACTGTCACTGATTCCAGGGCAGAAGTACTTGTTTTTCATGGCAACTGCATCATCCGAGAGGAAGTCAAAGTTTGCTTTGTCTCGTCTGACTTGAAAAGCACGCGCAAAGGGTGACTTTCCAAAGATGGTTTCTGTGGTTTTCTTTGTGCTGTTTTCTTCCTCTCCCATCACAGTTTCACCTTCCTCAAATGTCTTGTCCTGGATTTGCAAAACACACCTGTCCAGATACACTTTGCTTGCACACTGTTTGGCATCAAAAAGCATACACGTGATAGAATGCTAAAAGGGCAGAGTGGATGTTGTTGCAGTTGATTAGGTGAGCAAAGCAGAACGTTGCATACTCTTTTATGGATTTCAATGCGCTTTTTTGCCCAAACTTTTGTGACACAGCACTCATAATATGAGCAGAGCAAAGATGCAGCACAATAAAGTTGGGAATCTGATTATTTTACCCAGACACCATTTCATATGCCCTGGCAAGGTACACTGAAATATTTTCCTTGTTGAAGGAAAGAAGGACACTATTGATGAGAGCCCAGCTGTATTCTGTCTCAATGTGTGCTATATGTTTTTTGGTTGTGTAGGACAACTTTCTCTTGAATTCCATTAGTCAGTGGCTTATAGATGGAATGGAATGGCTGTTGGAGATCATTTCTGTGACAGGCAGCGGAGGTTTATTTTTTTCCCATCCCTGGCAAAACTAGAGCATAGTACAGGACTCTTTTCTTTTGGTCAGATATTTTTTGTACCACACCACCTGTTGCACCAACGTAGAGGCTGACAGGTGCTGGTCTCCTCAGATGTTCGACTAAAATCTTTAGTCTTGTATCTGTGTGTAGGTGAACGTTGTGTGTGTTTCCAAAATGTCATTTCTTTGAATCCTGTCTTCCAGAATTATTGATAATTTGTCCGAATGACTTTCCTGCATAGGGAGCAACACTGGCATTGGCAAGTCCACAGCTCTGGCTCTGGCTAGAAGAGGAGCCAGGGTGGTCCTGGCCTGTCGCAGCAAAGAAAGAGGCACGGCTGCTGCCTTTGACATCCGCAAAGTAAGCAGTTGCAGATTTGTGAAAGGCACCCAGGCCATTGTTCCAGAATAAACAGTAGGGCTGTAGTCGACAATTTGAATTTGAAATTTAAAATATTACAGAAATCTTATGATCAGTTTTGTGACATCAAATGACTGCCAGCATGGCGGAGCAGACCAGAACACATTGGTAAAATAATAAAATGTTAATAATGTTTATCAAGTTATTACGGTGTCTTTTTTAAGTGTTTCTTTGTCTCAGTTTATAATCTTCTTGTCATTGATCTACTGTTATTGTGGTCAACAAAACGTTGAGAAAGGAAAAACTCAAAAGGATGTTTAGGATGATATAAAACATTTTGAGTATTATTTCGTTTTTTCAAAATCTTTGTGTTTTTATCTATTTTATTAATTATTTATTCATCCTGCACTAAAAAAAGTTATATATCAGTTTTTAAATACATACTACTCAAATTTTCATGCATTAGGTTTTAACCTAATGTATTAAAGTCCCACTGCAGTCATATTTTGATTTTTTTTTTTAAAGCGTTCCCAGTGGTCATTTAATTATGACTGTGGTTTTTTTGGCGACATCAAATATTCTGTCATTTTATAGACACTGGTCCATCTGCTCCGCTTTCTGCAGAGCGGCAAGACTTCTTCAGAAACTTGCCTCTGGGTCTGTTGGTGCGGAGTAAGCCTGCACTGATTTCCCATCATTCCTTTGTTTACACTCTGTCCTTCTAGCTTACAGCCCCTCACATCCCTCGACTTAACATTAGCAGGTCAACAAAAATGGTGAGCAATGTGAGAGCTTTCCGGCCGTACAGTTTTGATCCAGATTCCAGCTCAGACGAGGAAAACAAAGACATTCATGGATCTATTTGTCTGCAAGTGGAGGTATCAGAATGCTGGAGGACCTGGCTGCAGACAAAAGGATAATGACCCCCCCCCCCACACCAAAGCGATTTTTCACATTATTAATATGAAGTGTTGCACACCGCTGCTTTTCTCCACGACAGGATATGCTGATTCACATGGATGGCGTCAAGGGTTAAAATGTAAACACTGGAGTAAAAGCTCATTTTTGCAAGTCTGAATACTTGTTAATAAGAATGTTGAAAGGCATTAAACAATTAGTGTTTTCTGGCCCTATTTTAAGCTGATCTTGCACAATGGAACTTTATTCTGTATTAGACTGTTAATTCACATACAAAAGCTTTAATGAAAAGTGCTACAATTCGGAAAACTTGTGGAATTTCCGCTCCCGGTGATGGTAATGATGTCAGGGAACCAGGTCCTCCTCTCTGAATGGAGCTTGTGGCCCAACGGCTGTAGCAGCTGCGTCACAGCTCCAAGCATGTTTTTGTCCGTTCCTGATTCTCCAATTTGAACAAAGAAATACTGAGAAATGCAACTGTAATCCTAATTTCCTTTATCTATGTCGTCCGTCATAAGAAAAATGCAGTAAGAACATATTAAAACCACCAAAAGATCCATTTCTATTGGAGTGGGTCGTTAGATGGGATGGTGGTTCGGTTTGTGAATCATTGATCTTGATTCGCCTCCTAAGTAATGATCCACAGCTCTGATATAAAGAAACATTAAAAATTGGTGACATATCTGTCATTTAATAATAAGAACACCTAGGTGCTTGTGCTCAGCACCTGAGCAGCATTCACATTTCTTGAAGCTTTAAGCAAAAACCAAATTGCAGTTGGATCATTCATTGAAGATAAATCTTTGCCTTCATTTCAGCCTGCGATGGCATATAAAGAATGTAACGACTCCCAACAGGTAAAAGAATGTAAGAACCTGTGCTGAGTTTGAAAAAGAAATTATAAAAAAAAAAAAAACCTTTGAGCTTAGTTTCAACTACAGATGTGAGCATCACAGCTGGACTGATCCAGGACTTGTGTTTTCCAGGAAAGTGGAAACAATCAAGTGGTTTTCATGCCCCTGGATCTAGCGGATTTCAGATCTGTTCACAGTTTTGCAGAAACCTTTCTGAAAACTGAACCTAGACTGGACATCCTCATTAACAATGCAGGTGAGGCTGTCAGCAGGCCCATCCACCACTCTCCTGAATGTTTGCTGATATGTGTATTAATAATCAAACATGAAACTGAACCTTTCAGGCATAATGGGTCCGGGGCGCACTGCGGACGGCTTTGGCATGGCGTTCGGAGTAAACCACCTGGGTCACTTTCTGCTGACCAACCTCCTCTTGGAGCGGCTGAAGCAGTGTGGTCCCAGCAGAGTTGTCACAGTGTCTGCTCTCCTTCACCACCTTGGACGTATTGACTTTGCTTTACTGGGGTCCACAAAAGATTTAGTGTCTGGCCAGTCCGCTTGGCAAAACTTTCAAGCTTACTGTAACAGTAAACTCTGCAATGTACTTTTTACCAGGGAGCTGGCAAATCACCTTGAGGGAACTGGTGTCACCTGCTTTACATTGCACCCAGGTCAGTAACGTTTGTGTTGTTTCTCAATTAACCCTTGTGCTATCTTAGATGACCCCCCCCCTTCCATTGACGTGTTCTCCCTACCATGACAAAGGTGGATAAAGGTGGAGAGATTTCATGTAATCCATGGACACCAGTGAAGATCACAAATCATTGAAGAACAAAGGTTCAGAGCACTGTCTAGTGCAGAGGTTCCCAAACTGGGGGGCGCGCCCCCTAGGGGGGGCGCGGAGGTATTGCAGGGGGGGCGCGGTGGAGTTTTTTTTTTTCCATACTTTATTGACAAACAATATAATACAATAACAATGTGAATGTCTCAGGGGGAATTGAAATGTGTACATATTGCAGAAAAATATAAGAAATAAAACAAAAAGTATATAAATATATACACATACATATACAACATAAGACAAAAAGAATTATTGCTTCAAAAATCTTTGGGGCTTAATAAATTTTAAATCTTTCAAAAATTAAATTAGTTTGAATTGCTTTTTGGTTTTGCAGATGTTTGATAATGGTACAGTACTGATTGATTTCACTCAAAAACTGCTGGAATTTAGGTTTGGAGTTTGACCATTTGGCTTTATGGAAAATTGAATTTGACCAATAATAAAAACAATTGTGTAATGAAGATACAAACTTTGTCTACTTTGACATTAAGGTAACCCAGAATAATGTCTTTATCTAAAAATGTAACAGTTTGTTTATATTATATTTCCAATATAGTTTCCCACTTCAATCCAAACCTTATTAGTATGTCTGCAGTCCACAAACAGATGATAAATAGTTTCCCCCTGAGTTCCACAGAGTGAACAAAACAGGTCCATGTCCACAACAAATCTACTCAAAGTTTTGGTAGGATATATACAATGCAATATTTTGAAGGACACCTCTTTTATTTTGTTATTTAGACAGTATTTATTGCTAATAGTCCAAGCATAAGTCCATTTTATGTCCACAAATTTGGATTCCCATTAAAAGCTCCCAGCAGGTAAGGTTGTGGTGTAAAAGATTTCTTATTTGTT
Organism: Oryzias sinensis; assembly: GCA_037389245.1. Taxonomy (NCBI): domain Eukaryota; kingdom Metazoa; phylum Chordata; class Actinopteri; order Beloniformes; family Adrianichthyidae; genus Oryzias; species Oryzias sinensis. Next base: position 27,917,084 of record CM074488.1, read on the forward strand.
TATTGGAAACTAAATTAACACAAATATCCACATTGTCCAAAAAAATTGTCTGGGTTCTTAATTGACTTGTGTTATAAATCCCTTTAAACAGTTGAAGTAGACTGGTTGGAACGGCATCTAACACTATTGCATATTCTCTGGGTGGAACAGGAATATCGAATTTTAAAAGAAATTCTTCATACGTCAGAAGATGTCCATGAGAATTGAAAAGTTGTCTGATTAAAACAATATCATTATCATACCATCTAGGAAAAAAGGGATTTATTCTTGTATTGTACATTACTGTTATTCCAAATAAAACAAGTTGTTGTTGAAGAATAATGTTTATAAAGGAGTTTCCAGGCCAGCAGGGCTTCTTTGTAAAAGTTTGAAAGTTTTGTGGGTAATTCTTCTGTTTTATAATTACATTTTAGCAAGAATTTAATGCCTCCCATTGTGTCAAATATATATTTGGGAAATGCATTCCAGATATTGTCCTCCCCTTTCAATAAATTACTTAACCACTTTATTATAAGAGTTGTTTAAAGTTTCAAAGGTTAATACATCCATGCCCCCATGTTTTCTGGTGTTACACAAAACAAATTTTCCTTAAGTAATGACATTTTTTCCTCCAAAATCAAATAATATTTTGCTTAATAGGTTACAGATGTGTTTTGGCATTTCTGAAGACAGAGACACATAGACAGATCTAGAGATTCCTTCAGCTTTAGATTACAGAATTCTACCGTTCAGAGAGATTTCTCATTAACCACATGTTATAAGGCGCAGTGGAGTTTAGAAACAAAGGATTTGTATGTTTGTGTCAGTGTGGGGGGGGCTCGAAAATATTCTAATTTTCAGAAAGGGGGGCCCTGCAGAAAAAGTTTGGGAACCACTGGTCTAGTGGGTCTAGATGACCCAACTCCCAACGTCAAAGTATAGGATAGGGGGATAGCACAAGGGTTACGTACATGTGAAAATGATGTCTACGACTGAGTTTTTGCTTTTTTTTTTTTTTTAATCATAGGAGTGGTTTACACAGAGCTGTGTCGGAATATGAGCTGGTGGCAGCAGCTGCTTTTGATCCCCGTTGCCAAGCTCTTTTTTCTGGATACTGATGGAGGCTCTCAGACAACCCTGCACTGTTCCCTTCAGGAGGGCATAGAGTCTTTCAGTGGACGATATTTCTCCAACTGTAGGGTGCAGAACATGGGAGTCAAGGGACGTGACGATTCTCTGGCCCAGAAGCTGTGGGAAGTGAGTGAAAGGTTGACAGGCTTTCACACCAGAGTGAGCCAACATGCAGAAAGGCCTTAAAAACTCAAAGCTGTCATCAGGCTTCTTTTGAGATTTATTTTCTTTGTTGAGTAACTTTATCTAAATTTCTAGGTTTATTGTGGGAATTTGAATAGAAAGTTTTTTGCAAAGAAATGTGAAAAAAACCTCTGCTGGTTCAAACGTACATTAACCCGTTCTCAAAGGAATCTTATCCGTCACAAATTCCAGCTGTGCATGAGGGAAGCCATTGAAGAAACTTCAAATTGGCAGCTGTTTCGGTTGCATCTGTGGCAAATTTGTTAATTATTTTTCTCTTGCATTATTAATCTGTGTTTATTAACTTAGTAATATATGTATCATATACATGAAATGTCTTTTTATTTTGTTGAATGTGACTAAAATGATGAAACTTGCCAGAAATCTCCCCTACAGTGATGTACTAATAAAAACCAAATTGATCACATTTTCTGTTCTTATCAGTCCTCCTCATACTTGAAAAATTATAAAGTGCCATTCATTTTTAGTTTTTGTAATAAAGCTTTTTTTAGATGAGACCGTTCATTTGTTTGTCATGTGATTGAAGCTTTGTGAGATCTGCGACATGTTTTCATGTAAACCCTTACTTGATGTGCGCTGTCACGTCATACAAAAACAGGACATAGTTCTTTTCTGGCTTGCCTTTTTTGACCTCATTCTAAAACTGCGTTCACACTAAATGTGATTCTTGCTTCGGGCTGGCCAGTTTCAATGTGAAGTCAATGGTACAGATGTGATCTGAGGTCCTCCGGCGCGATTTAAGCGTCGGGCGCGGCAGTTCAGCAGCAGCACAATTTGACTGGCGTGGCTGAGCCAATGTTGAAATATCTGAACTTTGGCTAGAACTCATCTATGGACCTGTGATGTGCTCGGTGACACGACCAGCTCATAGGATCGGCCACGCCAACCCCAGGAGGCCAGCTAACGGGCAAAGACGGGAGCAGCAGGAGCATTGGGGGGACAGCCTGCTCGGGTCTTCTGAACGTTATTATTATGGCCCGCAGCAGTCACAGACTGCAAGAACCATAATATAATATTTTTTCTTATTTTCATCGAGACAATAATTAAAAAAAAAGTCTTTTAATTTTATTCTGGTTTTTATTTTATCTGTCTTGGTTCAATGCGGTAAGTCTTCAGACGCAGGAGTGAACCAAGAGAATCTGAATAATCTCATGAACCCAGACATGAGTTGGGATTACTGATGCTTTTGTGGAACTTTTTTAACCCTTGTGCTATCTTAGATGACCCCACCCTTACATTGAGGTGTTCTCCCTACCATGACAAAGGTGGATAAAGGTGGAAAGATTTCATGTAATCCATGGACACCAATGAAGATCACAAATCATTGAAGAAGAAAAAAGGTTCAGAGCACTGTCTAGTGGGTCTAGATGACCCAACTCCCAATGTTAAAGTGCCTAGGACAGCACAAGGATTACGTGTGAATACATCATTAGAGACTTGGAAATAATGAGCCCTTTGCGTGGTAGAAGGTTCTGTAATTCCGCTTCAACACAAGAAAAATGCTGAACCTTATCACGAAGAAGGAAAGGTATGTAAATCCCTAAAAAGAATTGAGGAAATTGTAAAATACAATTTTGAAAACGTGTTGGTCTGGATTTGGGAATCAAATGGGATCGCCAGTGAAGATCTACAGCCTCTACCATAGAGACATTAGGTAACTGATACTAAATCAAACTTTAGGAGCACAAAGGAATCTCTGTTTCAGCAGGTGACATAAATCATGTTAGGTGTTTGTGCCCAGCACCTCTGCTAAAATTACTCATGCTGCTCTTTTTTTTTATTAGATTCATAAAATAGTTTTATCTGATCATGAAAACGATCCAGTATTCCACACTTTTCAGTAATGGAATTTTAGGGAGAAAAACATTTTCCTGCTTGTTTTACAAATATGCAAGTCAGTAAATCATACAATTTCTCAGTGTGAACTTGCTATCTTACTTCATCCACAGGGTGGCAGTAGAGCACAGCAGCTAAAGGAGACTGACAGATCTCATGTCTTGGTCACTGTTGTTTGGAGCAAGGTTGTTGAAGACCATAACCCTGTAGACCTATAGATTGTGTTCATTATGAGCTCTGAATATTGACACAGTGAGCCCTTAAAAAACTAGGTCCCTTCTCTGTGTGTTAAGAGAGATGCCTTGTAATTATTTAGTGGGACGTTCCTTTTCAAAGGTTTCTCCTTTAACCTTTGTGGTGGTGAAGAGGAACGCAATCGATTCTTATCTCCTTCTGCCTTTAGCCATACTTCAGTTCTCTTCCTCTATCCTGCAAGCTGAAAAGGAAGGTGATAAACCTGATTGTATTTTGGAAAAATAAGATATCAGTGTTTGATTACCACATCTCAGCAGACACAGTCATGATGGGGACTGCTCCAGACGACCATCGACATCAAGTTCAACAGATCCATGCTGCAGTATTAACAGCAAACCAGCTGACAGGCTTGAGAAAGTGTTGATTAATTTAGTTAGTGAATTTTGCTGTGCTGATGTAAAAGACGGAAAGGGAGATAAAACATGACGTCACAACATGGGAAAGAAAAAAGTTTTGAAATGTTGAAACCTAGACTTTAAGTAAAAGATATCTGTGTACTCACCAAACTGATGGAAACAGGCAGGCTTCACTGTCTGCTGATTCAAACATTCAAATGACAAAAAGGTCTGCAACACACTGAAGAAATCATTTAGATACATTTACATTGATTTTATTAGTGATAACATTAAGAAAAAAAATATTTTGTAACATAAAGGAAGTAAAAAAGCTCAATGTCATTGACCTAAATGCACGTCTATACCTGCAAGACACAAAGAGGGCTAGTTGTTTTGTTACGAAAAGTGAACATTGATTAAAGGATTACAAATAGAGTAATCACAATTAATCAGAACAAACTCAATAAATGGTAATAATATCCATGAAGTATTCAATAAGCCATATTTTGTAAGTTGCTGGTGTAGACAATATGTACTTAACATTGTAAGACTGTTTCCTAGTGAACTTGTCTGTCAGCAACACATTTCTCCTGAATCCGTTAGCTCAGGCATACCAGAGACAAGGCCCTGGCCTCGGTCCAGGGGTGTCCTGTGTTTTCAGTTTAGCTTTCTTCTTTTGTGGTTAAACATGTTCTCTGATCATTTGCTAGGCAGTAAATTCAAATGCGTAATTAGAGGATTATTAATTATCACACATTGAGCTTCTGACAAATTCAAGTCTGCATGTGTCGTAGTAGCTTTCTTAACCCTTAAACACCTAATGTCACACATGTTGACAAACCACAGTACTGAGACAGCCCTTGCTAAAATAGTCACTGATATTATGTGTAACCTGGACCTTCAGCAAGTTACTGTCCTGGTGTTAATGGATCTAAGTGCTGCCTTTAAAACAGTAGATCCCAATATTTCATTATATAGGCTGAGAAGTTGGGCCTCGCTGATGCTGCTTTTATTCTTATCTCAAAGATTGATGATTTTATGTAAGTATGGATATATGCTCCTCAAAAGTCCATCAAATCAATAGTGGGGTTACCTAAGGATTCATTCAGGGTCTTTTACTTTTTAAGGCAGAAAATGCTACCCTTAAGAAAGGTCATCAGGGGCCACGGCATTCTTTTTCACAGTTATGCTGATGAAACACAACTTTACATTGCTGTGTCTCACGATGACAAAGAGTCTGTTAACAAACGTTTAAACTGGAGAACTAAAACAGGATTTTATTATCTTAAAAATATTGCCTGAGTCTGCCCATTAATCGATGAATCGATTTATATTCCTACAATCATCCTAGATCGATCTGTTTGAGGCACATTATCAATCGAATGGAATTGACCTATACCATTAAAAGATCGTTTCAAAATTAAACAAATCAATCATAATTGATCTTGGAAAATACCATTTGCATTGACGAATGGTAGGTTCATTTTACTATGAGGTAAAAACAACCAAGTTTATCACAGTGGACAACACACATGTGATGACAGCAAAAACTGATCAGTTCATCATTTCAGTCCAATGAGTGGAAACACTTTGAATTTATCAGTCATGTGACCATACAGTGTGCTAGAATGTTCAAATAATGTTCCCTTTGGTTTCGGAAAAACAACAGTGGGATGAACTTTAGGAAACTAAAATTTGAATAGATTTGACATTCATTCTTGTTTACTTGTTTGTTTGTCCACATATTTAATTTACACTTAATTATCTTACAAGAGATCAAAGGAATCTGGAAAACTTCACCTGCACTGTTCATTCCCCTGGAATTTATCTCAGAGTCACTCTGGTAGAAGATTTGGCCGAAGAAGTCCTTGATCCATTTTAGGTCAGAGAACCGGATCGAATTGCATTGTTCAAAATGAACTAAAATCAACAATGAATTGGATCATCTACCACAAATGATAATATGAATTGTATTGCTGTGTTGTCCTGTTCACTAGTCTTCCCAGAAAGAGGATAGTAAACCCTAAATTAGCTCAGAACCCAGCCACACGTGTGCGACAAGGACCAGAGGGCGGGGAAACATTACTAGGAATGTTCTGATCAGGTTTTTGGCCACGATCAAATTCAGAGTAATTTGATTTTGAGTATCTGCCAATACAGAGTTCCAATCTGATAATTTTTTTACACATTTCAAAACTGAACAACTGTAATACACAGATCCAGTTTTGTCTTGTTTTTAATTTATTAACCTCCTTTTATTGTTTAACACTTAAATACAGCGCTTCTGTGAGGTAGCTTGAACAATCATGCAAAAATAGTGCACCTATAAACTGAAAAATAGGTAGCAAGTACCGTAATCATGTGGGAAAGTTTGGTGAGTCTAGTTTTGATCAGATATGATTCATGCCTCCATTTAAAAATTCTTACAATTTTTTTAAAAAATTCTTAAAAATGTATGACAGAAATTTGAGATTCTTGACATTCTTCAAAAACTGTTGTAGCGTAAATATGATGATAAGTATTTATGACCAACTTATATGAATGAAACCATTTATTAGTTTAGGTTGTTTCCAGTGCGCCACACTATGGTTGCGTATCAACTCTCCCTTTTCGTCTCCTTTTTGTTGTGTTTTTTGTCACTCTTTGTGGTTGCACTGCACTCCTATTCTGTGTACGATCACAGTACACTTGTGAAGCTATAATCAACATTCAATGTACACTCTAAGCCGACTTGAGGCATATGCAATGGAAATCCCCCCCCCCCCCCCCCCACACACACACAAAAGAAGATTGTGGAAGAGCAAGTGGGGTGAGCGGGCTGGGGTGCTGTAAAAAACCGCCAAAGGCACAAGAAACCTGCTTTCCCCTCTATCTTGCTTGAAAAGGTAATATCTGTCAGAAAAAAAACTGGATGGTCCGTGCACACGGATTTCCTTCAGTGGTGACATGAGGAGCTCTGTGTTTTTGCCTTCCTGGAATCATGGCTGGACCATCTGTTTCCAGCCGCGCCATAACCCTATACAGGACAACTATACCATCTACGGGTTGGATAGAATGGAGGAGGTGTGTGCTTTATGGTTAACTCTTTATGGGCCACACATGTAGGTACTTTGAAAGCACACTGCTCTCCAGTGCCGTGGCTACTGAAGGGCGTGTGGCTCTCAAGGCTATTTGTTTGGCCCCCTGGGAATCTCCTCAAAGTTAAGTGTGCTGCTCTGATCTGAGCCCCTGCTGCCTTTTCTTGTTTGTACCTGTTCCTGGCTACAGTCACCCTCCTGACCGGCCGCTGCCTCTGCACGGATGACAGAGCATTTGGCAGTGACTGCTTTTCCTAACCATTGTTGCTGGATTGGGAAGCTGATCTCCTCCTCCATATTCAGTTCTTTAGAATCTATCATACAATTAATGATTTTATCTTATCTGCTGATAATCAGTTTGGTTTTAAACATCAACATGGGACAGACATTTGCATTTTTGCGTTAAAAGAAATTGTTAATAAGTACAGACAAAATAATTCATCTGTATTTATGCGTTTTATTGACGCATCTAAGCTTTCGACAGGGTAAATCCCACCAAACTTTTGATCCAAATGAAAAATCGGGGTGTTCCATGGTATATTTTACGACTACTAGCCTTCTGGTATGCCCATCAGAAAATGGTGTATAGTTGGGGATCAAGTGTCTCTTCCCCTTTTGGTATGACTAACGGGGTAAGACAGGGGGTAACTTGAACATTGATGACCTGTCGAAGGACCTGAACGCATGTAATACCGGTTGCATGGTCCGTGGTTTCAAGGTAAATCATCTGATGTATGCAGATGATTTAGTTGTCTTCAGCCCCAGCAGCTCCGGATTACAACAACTTTTAAATGTCTGTTCTGAATTTGGTTTTAAGAATGATATTTTATATAATTCCAGTAAAAGTGCTGTCATGATTTGTTGTACAAAGGATGATGTTGCATTGAATTTTCCTGCTTTTAAACTGTCTGATTCTGAGTTTGCTGTCTGTCACAAAGTCAAATATCTTGGTCATATCATCAACGATAAGCTTACAGATGACGATGATATCCACAGACAACGGTGTAATTTATATGCTCAGGCAAACACGCTTGCATGCAGGTTTTATTCATGTTCGGACAATCTTAAAATTATTTTATTAAAAGCTTACTGCACACCTTTGTATACTGACAAATTATAGGGCATTCAGCATCAGGAAGCTACAGATTACCTATAATGATGCCCTAAGGATTTTATTAAAACAGCCTTGGTGGTGCAGTGGAAGCAGTTTGTTTGTTGGTGCTAGAGTTAATACTCCAAGCTTTATTAAGACGTTTTTTCTATGGTTTTATTTATCTTCTTAATGCTTCAAATAATTAAATCATTTTAACTCTCACCAATATAAAGCACAGCACTTTTAGATACCAATCCCTTATTTGGAGGTTTTGGTACAGTTGTCTTTTTTGAACTTTTAATTTGTTTAAGTCAGCACTTTCAGTCTTTTTATTAAGTTCATGATACCTGGTTATTTTACTGTTTTTATACTTTTATGTCATTGTTTTTATATTCCTATGTCATTGATTTTTATACTTTTATGACATTGTTTTTTATTATACACTTTTTTTTCATTGTTCTTATACTTGTTTGAGTGTTCTATTTTTATCCTTAAGTCTTTTATATGTTTTGTGTATTTTGTGGCAAATGGACCTTGAGTCTGTAATAAAGATTATCATTAATTAAAGTGAATTTTTGACTAGTAAAGTAATATCAAATGTTGTGGAACTCTGTTGTGCATAATAATGTGGAACAGGGACTTTGAAGGTTTTTATTTAGGAAAAAAGAGGTATCTTTAGGAGGGTTGTTCAATACCATTTAATATACCGTATTTTCCGGACTATAAGTCGCACTTTTTTTCATAGTTTGGCAAGGGGTGCGACTTATACTCCGGAGCGACTTATATTAGAAATAAATTACATTGTTAAATAATTTCACATGTTTTCACTGACAACCGCAAGAGGGCGCTCCAGGCTCGGAGTGGTACTTATTGATACCTTAATACTGTCAAGTGTGTTTTTGACCTGCGTGCTCCCACACTTAAATACAAATTATTTTAAGTTAAGTAGTATTTTACTAATAATTATCTTTTTACTCCAGCATTGAGCTTACCAGTAGCCCTTTGAAGTCCAAGTCCCTCTCACGCAGTGGTTTGAGTTCAGCGTCCAAGTACATAGAATAGCTGCCGTCCTCCAGCTCAGATCTTACACACGGCACAGTGAAACGCCGTTTTAAGCGTTCCTAGCTTACACGCTGATTAACTTCATTGAGTTAAGCTGGTAACGGCGCGCGTGCATTGTTCTCCGTGCTGAGTGCACGCAGGCTGCTGCGCACTCATGTGTGAGGTGCTGCGCGCTCATGTGTGAGGTGCTGCGCGCTCATGTGAGAAACTGCGGGCTCCAGGTCACAGCGAGGCAACCACCTGCGCTGATCGGCGTGAGACATACCACTAAAAACAACTGAGGAGGGCTAAAAAATGCCACCAAAAAGAAAATCATATTCTGCAGATTACAAGCTGCAAGTAGTGAAATATGCAGCCGAAAATGGTAATCGAGCAGCAGAAAGAAAGTTTGGAGTGAGCGAGAAACTTGTAAGGGACTGGCGAAAATCGGAAGTTACTCTTACTGAAATGAAGAAAACCAAAAAAGCTAATCGCGGGCTAAAGGCTAGGTGGCCACAGCTAGAGGAACAAGTTCGCTTATGGGTGCTTGAACAACGTGCCGCCGGGAGAGGCTTGTCAACAGTGCAGTTACGTCTCCACGCGAAGGTGGTTGCCAAGGAGATGAATATAAATGACTTTGCGGGAGGACCTTCTTGGTGTTACCGCTTCATGCAACGCAATCGGCTCTCTATCAGAGCAAGGACAACGATGTGCCAGACACTGCCTGCAGACTTCCAAGCCAAGGTAGACAGTTTCCGTGAGTTCGTTGCAAAGCATGTAACTGAGCACAGCTTGACACCGGATCATATTATTAACATGGACGAGGTCCCCCTCACATTTGACATTCCCATGGGCCGAAGTGTCGCAGAAAAAGGAATAAAGAGTGTAAATATCGTAACAACTGGTCACGAGAAATCACGCTTCACAGTGGTGCTGGCATGTTGTGGAGATGGATCAAAATTGCCACCGATGGTCATTTTCAAACGAAAAACAATGCCAAAAATCCAGTTCCCCTCAGTTACTGTTGCCGTGAATGAAAAAGGGTGGATGGATCAAGAAATGATGGAGTTATGGCTTACGAAGTGCTACAATAAGCGTCCAGACGGCTTCTTTAAAACACGCAAAGCCCTGCTCGTGATGGACAGCATGCGAGCGCACATCACGCAACAGTTTAAAGATAAATTAAAAGTTTTCAACTCCATACCTGCCATCATCCCCGGTGGCTTAACTAAAATTCTCCAGCCACTTGACATCTCTGTGAACAGGAGCTTTAAGGCAGTATTGCGTAACTTGTGGGAGCAGTGGATGATGGATGGCGAGCACAGCTTCACGGCAACCGGGAGAATGCGCCACGCAACTTTCCTGGAAGTCCTTGGATGGATCGACAAAGCATGGGCTTCAGTGACAACAGAAACCATCCTGTCCGGATTCAGAAAGGCTGGAATAATTGGGACTGCAACTGATGACAAGTCTGATGAGAGCAGCGCAGAAGAGGAAGCGGGGCTCCGTTTACCTCCTGAATTGGCGGAGTTGTTTAGAAGTGACACTGAGGATGAGGAATTCAATGGATTTTCTACTATGGAGTGAGACTGGTTGTTTGATAAACTTGGCTGGATGTTCATTAAGTTATAGTTATCTGAATAACTGCTAATATTTTGTGTTGATAAAGCAGTCACGTTCTCAGTTCGTTGTGCTTCATGTAGCTATTTAGCTATCTCTAATCCCCTGTTATTTTAAGTTGCCTTTCAAGATGAGATGTATGTTCTTGGTCTCAGATTTTCAAATAAATTTCCAGTCAAAGTGCGACTTATAGTCCAGTGCGACTTATCTGTGTTTTTTTCTACTTTATAATGCATTTTTGGGCTGGTGCGACTTATACTCCGGTGCGACTTATAGTCCGAAAAATACGGTATACTGTAATGGTTAGTGACTTGAAAATTATGCTTACTGTCATTTGCATCAAGTATTTAGAAAAAATCATAGAAATATATCATTTGCATAATCATCTGGAACACACTGTAAATCATGAGGTATAGCACACTAGCACAGCACAGTTCACAGCCAACAAAGTGATAAACGTCCTTACCGTTAGAAGACGGTAAAATCCAAGTTTTGGGGTGGTGACAAGAAATGCTGCAGTTCACTTATCATAGCACATGTATGTCTTGTAACACCATTTAAATTGCAATAGTAACTCTGGTAAATGCCTCCAGATGCACAAAAAGTATGGTTTTGATAAAAAAAAATATATCCCACCATTTATGCAGGCATCTGCAAAAGCCTTACTTTTTAAAGAGTGCCGTGTGTGCTGTGTTTATCTGCAAGCCTCCAGAATTAATCCTTTGCTATTTTTCTGCACCACTTGTGCCTGCGATAAAAGAAGCATGAGGATTCAAATTGGATGAGTCCATGGTGGCATTAAGTTCTTACCATACTGGGCAGCAGTCAGGCCTACAGTTGGAAGAGCAGACTAGTGCTAACCATTGAGCCTTGCAAGGCTTCTTTTCTGTCTCCCAACCTTCCTCACTCTCAATCTCTGTGTCTTACAGATAAGACAACAAACAGGAAGGAGAAAAGACAGTTGTATCGTTCCCCACAATCATTAGCTCTGTGAAAAAAAAAATATCTCGTTTCTAGATGCTTTTTGTGTCTGTGTGAAAGTATAATTCACAAAATCAGCCTGTGAAAAGACAGCTGCATGGCTAAGGTTAAGGGTTTTTGGAGGTGCATTAGCTTATCAACAACCTGCTGCAACAATTACACAACAGATGTGTGTCAGATGTGTCTGAATACATAGACATGCCAAAAATTCTCCAGCCAGCACTTTCTATTCACTGTAGTAGAGCTCAGTATCCTGATAGTGCCCTCTCCCTCAATTCATGCTATGAAAGTCACAAGCTAGTTCCACAATGGCTGCTAGAAATAAATGTTGAATTGCTTCAAATTGGTGGCAAAATGTATTTTTTAATTTTTTTAATGAAAACTAATTCTCCACTCAAGTGTAGTAGCATTAATATTTTGACTAGAAAGCTAAATTCACTTCATTAGTTTACAAAGTCAAAAAAACTAAAACAGTTAATACTTTTGTGTGTACATAAAATACTAAACGTATTATGGCAGAAATGAATATGACTGCTTTGTTAATTGTTGTCACATTGATTAACTGAGACAGGAAGACATGGCTCAGTGAATCGGATCGACATGAGGACCTGGTTATGAGTGGGTTCGCTAGCCCGCTTTGACCGGATCGTTCCCTAGAGATCACCAGGAAGAATCGCGGACTAAGAGTGTGTCTCTATGGAAACCAGAGGTTCTGTAGTACCGTCGTGGTGCAGGAACGGTTCTGCACCCCGGACATTGAACTGCTTTCTGTCCCACTTTTATAAACAATTAAAAAAACCAAAATCATAACTTTTTATCTGTACATTTCTTTTCAGCTTTTAACAAGGTGCAAAGGCATGTTTTAAACAACCAGCTTGCAACTCATTTTGACTTACATGATTGAAAGCAGCAGGTTTTGGTAAATGGAGTTCTTTCAGACGTCATCAAATCGTTCATAAAAAGTTGTTGGATACACAAGAAATGTACTTCTTACTATTTAAAAAACAAAGGAGATGTATGGAGTTAAAGAAACAGAAAAGAAACAAATCTGAGAGTTAGGCCAAAAAAGAGAGACATGAATTGGGAATTTTTGGCACGGTTTGTTACTTACATGAAATTCAAAGTTAAAGAACTTTGAGGAGTGGAGCATTTCTGAACCCACTGATTCCATTTTGGAGTCCCAGGGTTCTTGGAGCCAACCCAGATACTGTTGGGCAGAGGTGAGGTACACCCTGGACAGGTCACCAGTCTGTCAAAGGGTCACACACACAAAAGCACACACACAAAAGCACACACACACTCACACCTCAGGGACAAATTAGCATAACTAAATAAGCCATTTTCAATAACATGGACCTGCTAAGGGACTGCAGATGGAAACTAGCTTATGGCTAAAATCTGGCATGTTTTTTGTTGTCCACCTTTCAGCATATCCCATCAGAGGTCGCCACAGCGAATCAGCTTTCAGTGATTTGCCCAGGTGGTTTGGCAGAGATTCCTTCCTGACACAACCCTCTATTTTATCGGGCACAGGGGGCCCCAGACTTTGGCCCCCGTGTGACTACATTGTTAGGCCATAGTGTGAAGCCCAAGGACCCACACTGGATGAAGCTCACCCCCCAGGAATTGCACCCTAGTTTCCCATGTACTAGTCCTACACACAGGGGTCTCACATGAGCCATCCAAATCCAAATTTGTTTTTTAATGTTCATTAATAAAACAATGTCCATTTCTCAACAATAAATACATGTTCGAACCTACAAAGCCTATCTTTGGATTGTGGAGGTAACCAGTGTGCTGAGAGAAAACCCCCACATGAATGAGGAGAACATGCAACGTCCACGCAGAGAGATCCCAGCCGGGATTGGAACCAGGGCCTTGTTGCTTAGAGGTGAGTGCTAACCACTACACCACCATACAGCCCTGCTTTGCATAACAACATTCAGAAAAGCACTACAAAAATGCAGACCATTTATCATTACCTATTCATCAATCAGAATGAGTAACATTTATGGGACTGCAAACCGTACGCAACACACATGTTGTGTTTTGTACACATAGGTTTGTGCAAAAATTGTCCATATTTACAAAAACCTAAAAAATCATGCTATATGCACCCCCAGGTAAAAGGATGCTCCTACAGCTTTCTCTAAGCACTGATTTGAATCTGACCCCTTAACCAGCTTCATTTTGTGATTTACACACCTGCTCCTCAGCATACCTCATTCTAAGCCTGTTGTATTTTCTCAGTTCTATCCCTTTCACACTCCTCTCCCTGGGGTTTGCTGCCTCTTAGATCATTTCCCTGGCACTTGCTGTCCAGGCTGGGCCCTGTCTGTTTTAATTCCCCTTCTACAGGACAAGTAATTTTGGAGAGAAAAAGGGAGAACAGATGACCAGTGGCTCCTGACCTTTAGTCTGTCAATTGAAATTCTTGCTGTCGTACCCATTGAACATGTCACTCACACTAGGCAGAAGTGACACACTCATCTCAGCATGGTTGAGCTACACACACAATCACTGTGTCACTTTCCATCTATTTTAGGGGCAAGTTTTTAAGCCGGAACAGGCCACGAAAGAAAGCAGGGTTTTTCTTTATTAAATGTTTACCAGTCATGCTAAATGTGAAGCTACTCTTTGTCTGAACTGTTTACAGGTGCTTTTTTTCTTGTGTGGACCATTTTCAAAGATAATCATGCAATGTAGATGTTAGTCCAAAGGGTGGGCCCCAGACACACTCATCCACACACTCAAATATTACAAAAATATCTGTTGGCTCCAGGAGGCAGAGCACTTCCGGGCTGACTTACCAGTTCCTGTTTAGATTCTCTTCTGCAGTTCAAATACAGAACTTGGTCATCTGTTCCTGGGTCTGCTCTATTTTGGCATGTCCTTAATCATCTAACCCAAGTGTGTCAAACTCATTTTGGTTTGGGGGACAAATTCAACCCGTCTGATCTCAAGTGGGCCGGACCATTAACATAAAAGCAAAATGACCGATGGTCAGCTTGTTATCTGTAACTTTGTTTTTGTTTTTCTTCACAGTTGGAAAAAATGCCTCAATCAACAATAGTGGCCTGATCACTTACTATTAAACATTCATTCACAGACGCCAATGGATCTCAAATAAAATGCATTTCACTTAATACAAAAATTGGTTGATTCAGTTTTATGCAGACTGAATATTTTACCTCTGACACTGAAGCAATCCTGATAAACTTAGGAGGGGGCTACAGAAGAAATGAAACACATTGCCTAAAATGTAAATGTCATGAAAAATTAAATTAAACTTAAAACATTTGTGAAAATAACAAGAATTTGGAGTTAACCTCCCTCCCTTTCTCTTCTGAAACTTCACCCGGCCATCAATAGGTAACAGGTCGACAGCTTTTTGGGGCACAAGACTTGTGCAGCCTTCAGCATTTTTCCATAAGTCACCGTCCGAAAATGGTTTGGATGTTTGCACAAACTTGCACAATAAGGTCACTACTCCATCACTGACGTCACGGCTGTAGTAAATGCAGACGGTTGTTTTGTCAGTCCAGCTAATAGTTCCTAAATCTTCTCTTTTATTAACTGCAAATGGTGAAACTTTTCTTTATGGAGAGTCTCTTAGTAGTGCTGAATGTTGTCTTCTTTGAGCACTGAGACCTGTTGATAACATACCAAGCATTTTTTTTCTTGCATACAGTTCTGTGAACAAATAAAACTCTTCATTTTCCTGGAAAGCTCAGCTCTTCACTTCAACCTTTTTTTCTTTTTGACAACATTCTGGTCATTATTGTGTCACTACTGATCATTCTTAGAGCAACGTAACAGAGGTGAGGTTCTAAGGAGAACCAGACTGCATCTTACCCAGAAGCAGAGCTGTTAGGTTTCGCTTTTGGCACGTGCAGAGATGTGCTGTTTCACCTGTTCAGCTTTTCCTTTGCTCCTCCTAGTGGTGGAATTGTGCATTTCAGTTATTTCTTTTTAAAAAACATATCTCGCCACAGGAATGGACTAGAAATGTTTTTTTTAACATCCTTATAATTTTTACTTTTCATGAGTAGGCCGGATTAAACCATCTGGGCCGTCTCCGGCCTGCGGGGCGTATGTTTGACATCCTGCTCTAACCTGACACTATTTTTCGACCATAATGGGCGCAAAAGTAACCCAGTAGTGAAACTAACTTCTGGCAATCGGGCCAAGTGATGGAGTTTGGCAGAGTGGGACAGCATAGCTGAGCTTTGCCACTCGTTTCAAGTTTTTTCCCACTCAACTTCTAATGGTGGTTGATTCTACCATCTCCCACACCCCCCAAGGCCACTCAATGAGGCATGATGATCTCTGTAAGAAGCCTGCAGTGTTCCCGACTTTGGCTGTCACCACCCAGTGGACATCTTTCTTCAGGGTCTCTCCAGCACACTTACGAGCTGATGGCAAGGGAAGTTCTTCAGGAGTTAATTTGTATAATTCTGATATTTTTATGGAGAGCAAAATATTTTGGGATATTTAAAATGTAAGTTTATTTATTATATTAGACTGAATGACATTTGCATGAAGATATTTGCATGTTTTGTCTTTCAAAGTTTACTTTATGTCTAACCTGTATCATTTTGACAGGATATATTTTTGCAAAACATTATCATTATTAAAGTTATTTAAAGTTTTATCCGATTTTTTCAGGAATAATATTCCTGTCTGTTTTCCTTCGTTTTTAATTAAAAAAATGTTAAGTTTAGTTGTAGTGTGTTCAATAAATGTTTGGCCTGCGACCCAATGCGTGTTTTGGATTTTGGCCCTTCTGTGAAATTGAGTTTGACATCCCTGCTATTGATATAACTAACCTATGAAGCATGTTTTTGGACTGTGGGAGGAAGTCGGAGTGCCCGGAGAAAATTCACTCATGCACAAAGAAAATATGCAAACTCAACACAGAAAGGTCCAAGCAGAGACTTAAACCAGGGAATTCTTGCTGTGTGTCGAGAGTGCCAAACACTGCGCCACTGTACACACCTGGAATAATTAGGGATGTCAAATTATTGCGTTAAATACGATTAATTAATTATTTACAGACAAATTGGTGCGTTTTTTTCATTGCGTTAATCTAATTTTTTATCGATGACTTCTGTCATGTTCAAATATAAAGAACAAAGTTCAAACTGTTTACTTGCATGAATGTTTTATTTGAATTCAGCGGAAAATGCCGTTCTCTTGCTCCCAGTGCACCTCTTGGTGTCTGTGTACTGATGTGTACGCTGCTGCTGTGACGTCGTCAATGTGAAATGTAATTAATTATAATCACACCTTTACTAGTTCTAATGATTGTTTCTTTTAATGTTTTATGTAAAGCACTTTAAATTGTCTTTGTACATGAAATGTGCTATACAAAAATACTTGCATTGCGGCATCAGGTGAATAAAAAATGTACAGCTTAAATGTAAAATGTGCTTCTGTGACCTAATGTTTCTGCCTGTGAAACTTTGTGTTTATGCTTTTCAACAAATTGCAATTGCTTCCCTTTTATTAAGAAATCCCAACTTTTCCACTCTATTGGGAGTCAGGGGATTTTTCTTCCTGCATAAGATTTCACCTGCTTTAGAGAAAACCATTTCACAGCGTACAGATGACGTGGGGTGCTGAGCATCGCCAGTGCAAGCTTGTACACGTTTGGAAAGTCATGTTTTTGCCTATCTTGGTACTACAGTCGGATTCCCTGTCTAGGATTGGTTCCCCCAACAGGATCTTGTAAATCACATGTGTCAAACTCAAAGCCCGTGGGCCAAATGTGGCCCGCCAAGTCATTTTAGTTGGCCCTTGAGAGCATAAAAGTTTTTCATTTCTTAAAATAAAAATTGGTGTGTATTTATTCACATCTTGAGGGAATCAGACTTGAAATATCAGATTGGGCAACTATACATTAGGACTTAAACACTGTCCATGTAACCTAACCTAACAGAATCAAATGTAAAAGGATTTATGCTAGAGTAACAAGCAAACATACATTTTCTATGCAACTGGAATTGTCACTGTAACCCTTGTGCTATCCTAGGCACTTTAACATTGGGAGTTGGGTCATCTAGAAAGTGCGCTGAGCCTTTTTTCTTCAAAGATTGGTGATGTAAGGGTGGGGTCATAGGATGGCACAAGAATTAAAAAGTTAGAATAAATAAATAATGAGTTATTTAACATCAATATGTAGTTATATTTATTTTTCATTACATTTAGTTTCATATATAAGTTACATCTGGCCCTTGGAGGACAGCCACTATGCTGATGTGGCCCTCGGTGAAAAGACTTGAGACTGGTTGGGCCTTGACCTAGGACTCAGCTTAAACTTTCCTGTTTTTAATCGGGACTTGAGGAAAAAACCTTGAGACTTACTTGTGACTTGGTCCTACCTCTGGTGTCTTGTGAGTGGGTATCAAGGGTTCTGATTAATCTGCACCCTTGCTCAGCTGAACGTTCACACTTTCCAAACAAAGTAAGGGCTGAGGAAAAACGCAGTGGTATGAATCAAACCCGCTAGAGTGAATTTACCTGTTTGTTAAACACAGCTCATGCAACTGTTACTGCTTCCATCTGTCTCTAACTTATTAAGTAACTTCAAAAGACAAAACAAACAAGGGCAAGGATAATATGTCACTAAATTGGCACTCTGTCACTACTTCAGACATTGTGATGGTAGACAAAAGATGATGAAAAACAATAAGAGGATTAAAAAGATTAAGGTAAAGTGTTCACTGTAATTTTCGGGGCACTAGTGGAAATAACCAAAAACTGAAAGAGTGGCTCTAGCGAAACGATATTGTATGAGGATTGGTTAAAATACTAAACAGGATCCTCAATCTAGAGCAGGGGTGGCGAACATGCGGCTCTTGGCCAATGAGCGTGCTTATGAACGCAGCAAGTTCACCGGCAGTGTTTCGCTTGTTTGCATGCCACTTCGCGAATGAGATGATCTGCTGATATGCATTAATATTGCATAAATTATTAGTTTCAGCAGGTCAATCATTCATGGTGATTAATAAGAAAGTTCAAAAACAACATTTTTTAATGAATGTTAAAATTAAATTAATGCTACACACATCTGAAATGTAATGTATTTAATGTTTTTATTGTGAGTATGAATCACTTGGATACCAGACGGATGCTCTGTCCAGATGTTTGTGTATTTGTTGGTGTAAGGGTCGTTGAAAGAGGAATGTTGAAATACAAAGAATTACCAGTTAAATACTGTTGGATGAACGGTGAAATATTCAGTTGTTACAATCGTAAATCTGACTTTAGAGGAGTCGGTGCCTCTCCAGCATCAACCTCACCGCCCGTCACTGAGTAGTTGTGTGTGTCAGAGAGAGGTAGAGAAAAGAGTGAGATGAAGAGAGAGAGAGAGTGTGCGTGTGTGTATGAGATGAGAGAGAGGTGGCTGTGTGTGTGGAGGGGGTATCTGACCTCCAGGGTAGTCGCTGTGTTAACTCTGGCTAAGCTGCATTGATGTGTGTATTAAGGGAGGACACTTTCCTTGAAATAAACACAAGTACAATACTTGCTGTTCTGTTGTAGGGAGAGGAGTGTGTTATGGAAAATATTACACCTTTAATTGCGTGTTTGTGTGTGTACGTCTTGGCAGATCAGTGTGTGGTGTGGCTTTTTGACTCTCAGTGAAAAAATTCGGCTCTTGGTGTCAAACTTGTTCGCCACCCCTGCACTAGAGGATTGAGGACTTAAGAGTGGTGGCTTCTTCAAGGGTAAGTGCAGGTTGTGTTGTCTTGTTTCACTTAGGCATTTATCCTAAAATGATATATTCCACAAGTACTCAATGGTTTCAATATTTTCACACCTTATTTCTCAAGTTCACTTTGTGACAATGAAGTGGGGAAAAAGGTGATAGAAAGAACTGACATTAACCCCTGCATAAGCTCCACACATTTCAGATAACACTTCAGATATTAGAAATATAGTTCTTGGTTTAGAGTGTTGTGACCAGATTTAATAGATAGACAGCAACAAGCAGGGACGAACTACAAGAACAGGGACCGTAATTTACTCTTGGTTCTGGCAAATCTTGCTGATGAGCTTCATGCACCACAGGCCCCTTATGGGGATTGCCTCTTACCATCACGTTCCTTTCTATTCAAAAGGACAGAACTGATGTGAACCCAGGCCATGGCACTCCCTGAACTCCCTTTTGCAAACCCTCCTTCAGCTTTCATTTAAAATCCCCTCGATCTTATACCACCCTCATGCTCTCTCATTGCTTCTTCCTCGTGTCAGAGCCTCTCTATCTATTCTCACCTATTACAACTTCTCCCATTTCAGGAACTCTTTTTCCATCTTCCCCTTTTCTCACATTTGCTTCTGTCTCATCCTTCTTCGATGCTGTTTTGTGGTGCTGCTGTCATTTTTTCTCACTAAGGCAACTTCCAAGGTCATGGTGAATGTATTTCTTATTTTTCTGGTGCCAGCACTTTATTGGATTCCTGCAGCATTGAAACAGAGGAACCACATTCAAAATTAATCAAACATCAAATTAATGCTAAATCCATGAAGTGATCATCTATCAAACAGCACCAAGGCGTTTTAGGCTACCTCCCCTATGCACTACTATGGACTCTTGTTCTTTATGTCAAGCTTTTTACTCCAGAAAGTATAATAATTGGATCTGATTTATTTCATTCATTAAATCAGCCATTACTTTTGAGTTGTTGATTAACAGAATTATTAAAAAAAAAACTAATGAAATAAGGCTGGACAAAAATGATGGTACCCATAACTTAATATTTTGTTGCACAACCTTTTGAGACAATCACTGCAATTAAATAGTTTCTGCATTTGTCAATGAGCCTTCTGCACCTGTCCACAGGTATTTTGGCCCCCTCCTCATGAGCAAACTGCTCCAGTTGTCTCAGGTTTGACAGGTGTCTTCTCCAAATGGCATGTTTCAGCTCCTTCCACAGATGTTCAATAGGATTCAGATCTGGGCTCATCATTTTTGTCCAGCCCTATTCCTATGGGTGAGTGGGAGTGCTTCCAGATTCCAGTTGGCTCATCCGTGCTCCTGTACCTGACCCTGTACCTCGTCTCTGGCTTGCCTCTACTACTGCTTCTACACCTGGCTGTGGATCCTGTTTCTGGCTCGACTTGCGCCTCCGGCCGTCCCCCCAACTCCGTCTGGATGAAGCTCGTCTGCTGGACTTTAAATATGTAGTTGTAGATTTAGATAAGTTAATTCTTCTCTGAGTTCTGGTAAATCGCCTGTCCGTCCTGGGGGAGGATCCCTCCTTCACTCATGTAAATAATACCCCTGGCTTGTTTTTCTCTGTTCCTGTGTTTCCTCTTTACTCCCTTTATATCCTTCCCTTTTTCCATTATGTTTAATTCTCATACATCATTACAATAGGGGGTTTGGAATAAGTGCAGCACAAAGAAGTGTCCTAATAAACCTTTACGTAGTTTTCTATGAATTGTTGATCAGTCAAGTTTCCCTGTGACACAGCGTAAATACAGGAAGGAGTGTGTATGTATGGGGGGAGGTGGAAGCAGGTGGACAGACAGGGCAGATAGAGGGAGGAAAAAGGAAAAATCAATACAACCAGAACAGTATGGAAAAAAGAGGGGATCTATTGTGGGGGAATGATGATTTATGTCAGGGGTGTAAGGGCCGTCAGGGTGAGGTGGTGACGAAGGTGTGCGCCAATAATGATTAATGCCTTTATACAACCTGGAGACAACCCAGCTAACATTCTTTCAGCCTATCCCACTCATCACCCTCACAGCTCTCCTTCACAACACTCCTCCAGAAGAATTTTGAATCATTTCATTATTTCTAAACCAATTAGAGGATTTGAGATTTCAGTTTTACAAATAAAGAAAATGTTATAAATACATTTAAAAAATTTAAAACTTTCATTTCTTTCAGTTCTAGAAAAATATCTAGAATCTAAAATACCATCTAGAATGTAAAATACCAATCTTACCATCTTATGATGATGTGTCCCAGTTCGCCACACTTGCATGGTGAACTGGGACCCACGGTCCGACACTATGTCCTCCAGGAGACCGTAGTGCCGCAACACATGATTGCTGAGTTGATCTGCTGTTTCTAGAGCTGTGGGTTAGGCGTAAGGAACAATCATTTGGAAAAACGATCAATCACTGAGAGGATGGTGGTGTTACCTCTCTAACAAGGAAGATCAGTGATGAATTTCACCGGGACGTGTGACATGGTCCGTCGTGGTATAGGCGATGGATGCAGAACGCCGGCCCGAAGCTGTCCAGGTGACTTAGCCATTTGGAAGGATGGACATTAGGTTACGTACTGTGCCATGTCAGTCTGCAGCATGGGCCACCAAAAATAATTTGCAGTTAGTGTTGTGTGCTGGCCATTCCTTGGTGTCCAGCTCCAGGTAAGTCATGCACAAAGCGGATAACCCATTACCAACAAGACGGGGGGAACGCACCCCATCAGCCGGGCAGGACGGCGGTGGAGTCTCTGTGGCATTGTTGTCATACAACTCCATCATTATGTCCAACTGAACAGGAGCTATGATCAGTGATGAGGGCAGGACAGGTTCAGGTGCAACAGGTCCTTCAGCAGAGGTGTCGTGTATGGACAGCGCATCAGCCTTTTCGTTCTTGGACCCTGGGCGATATGTGATCTGAAAGTTGAAGCGAGAGAAAAACAGGGACTAACTTCAGGTTCTTGTAGTCGGTGAGAACCAGGCTGGGTTGAGCCGACCCTTCGAGTCAATGGTCAATGTCCCCACTCAGAGAATGCCTTCTTCATGGCCAGCAGTTTCCGGTCGCCCACTTCATAGTTTTGTTCTGCTGTGTTAAGTTCCCAGGGAAAGTAGGCGCTCAGGAACATCTTGGATGGTTGACCATGACACTGAGAGCACGGCTCTGACCCCTGTGTTAGAGGCATCCACCTCCACTATAAATTGGATGGCTGGATCCGGGTGAGGGAGGGTGGGCGCCTGGGTAAAGTGCTGTTTAGGCGTCCGGAATAGTATAAAAATTATTTAAACACTAAACCATGTCAACCAACGTCGCATTAAACTATTTACCGTCGCACTTCTTGAAACAACCTTTGTTAATAATCTCCACGGTTGTATTCTCTCAGAACACCTTGATCCGTTAGTGGACCATTAGAGCTATGGATTTGGGTTCAACATCCTAAGATGAGCGGAGCATCAGAAAACAAGTGGAGGGAGACTTAAGGCTCAAAGCAATCATCGTCATAACGAAAACCACTCCAAGCATTGACAAGGAGAACCCAGAAACGCAAGACAGAAAGACATCCAGAACAACAGGAACATGGAGGTCCGGGACCAAACTACCCAGAACGACAACACAAGATGAACGAATGACCGTGGGGAATAATGCCCATAGCAAAATTCAGGTGGCCAAAATGCGACAAAACCCCTTTGTCATATATCCAAAAGACTGAAAAGACGATGCGCGGCACAAATGCGAGGAATTTTATAGTGGGCAGAGAGGCATGCATCAATTAACCATCCAGATTTATGTTGCAGAAAATAAATCCGGACGGGTGGAAGACCCCACATTTTAAATAAAACGGAAACCCAGGTTTGAAAACGAGTCGCGACCATGGAGATGCAATGTCCAGGGATAAAGGAAGAAAGTTGACCACCGAAAAAACATCAAGAAGATTTAAAACTGAAGGAAGCCTATAGGATTATACAAATTCTTGCAGAGGGCTTCTGACAATTGTAGTTGAAAACATGAGGACTGTTATGTCAACGGACAAATAATACTTTGAGTGCCACCTAACGCCAAAAGATGCCACTGGATGGAAAGGCACAACAGTGAGAACATCTGCGATATTCGCCTTCCCCAGCCATGCGCTGCGTCTGGTGGAAATAATCTGGAGATGGCATGGTCAGCCGAAGTACAAAACAGAAAGGATCACGAGGAATTGTGCTGCTGATGCCCAGAATGGATGAACTGCGAGGCGCATACAAGTCTAATATAAGTTTGCTCCAAACCTGAATACTTCCGAGTGGCCACCCTTACGGCTGACTTGAAAACGGGAAAATTGGGGCCCTGGAAAGAACCCAATACATAGCCCCCACAAACCAGCCAGAAACCCCTGAACCAACCAGAGAGAGAAAATAACAATATGTGTTAGGTTGAGAAGACAGGCCGCGTACAAAGATTACACATTCACAAAAGTGGCTAATGCTGGTTCCCCGATGCTAGGGCTGGACACTCCGGGGCACACAGAGCGGGGGTGGCTGTTCACACATCAGCTGGCCCCAAGGGAGGAAGGGTGGAGCAGAACCAGACATCTGAGCAAGCGGTTGCGACGACACCAGGATTGCTGTTTTTGGACCAAGCGAATTAAAATGAGAAAGGGAGGCATAGATGCTGCACAAAAGAGACCAATGACAAATTAAATGTCCACAGATGGGAGACAGGTCCAACGAAAGACCAATCCAAATGCTGGTTAAACTATCCAATGTACACAGCAGCTTTAACAGAAAAGAAACAAAACAGAGAGCCACCATAATAAAACCAGCATCGAATGTTAGCCAAGATTCACATCTGGCTCCTAAATAAAAATATAACAGAGAAATACGCCAAAAGCCACAACAAATTCAGCCAGCATGAGAAACCCGCCCAGGCGAGGACCGCCAGCCCTCATAACCACAGAAAAGACCCCCTAATCCCGATACGAAATCCGAAACGATAACCGGACGACGCAGAGCCACACAGCAGGATCCGAACAAGGTGCACATAATTACTTTTAAGAAAAGGAACTGCAATTCCCAGGGTCCTTAGGGGTGTGACGTCCCGGGTCTAGAAGAAATCCAGGAAGAGCTGGGAGCGGGTAAAAGCCTCAACATGTAAAAACACAGGAAGAGGGCAGCATGGCACGCTCACCCTAGGGATTCCGGGGATCACGACTATCAGAAAGGCCCAGATATCTCCTGATCGAGTGCCACCGACAACCCGGACACTGCAGGAAGCCCAACCTCGCAGACGCATGCCTGAGACGTGAGTGCTGTGGTGCCGAAAGATGCGGGAGCTGCCGAAAAAGGAGGGGCAGACTTGAGGAAGACGGACACACCCATAATAAAAGAAGAGGTACCATTGAGTCCGAAAAAGAACGCACCCACTCATTTTCACGTATTAAGCTTGCTCCCTACATAAATAAGCCGCGCCAGTGTACAAGCCTCATGCTTTACGCAACGCCGTCAGCCCGACAAAGCAAGTCCTGACTCCCAGATTGGGTCCAAATGTGTGAGGAGACAGGCTTGCGTCAGTTCATGAACTTGAATACACCCACATCTGCCAAACAGCATGGATGTCACTTCTGTTCACAAGTTCCTCAGTTATGTTTTTTTTTTTTTTTTTACTTATTGACAATTGAGGTATCATACATAAAATTACAAACAGTAACCATATAATCAACATTCCATCCCTCAGTTATGATGAGGAAATTTACCTCCGCGATTCCCCATTTCCCATGAGTCTTAGGGGCTAAAGGCGGGGCCAACGCCCGGGTCGCCACACTGTTGTACGTGTTTAAGAATGAGCAAGGAGCACCAGTGGATGGAGGGGCGAATGGGAGCAGCTCTCCTTCCGCTTGTGTCGCGGCAGCATTATGGTACTAATGGGGCTGGTTAAAAAAAACACAGCAGTAAAATAAAGCAGCGGCGACTGAAAAGTGTTGAGTTTCATACACGAGTCACCTCGTTCCTTTATTAACTCTTTGTAGGACAAAACAGCAACAGTAAAACTGACACTGACACCTAATGGTGAAATTACAGTATTACAACACTCCCACTTAATTTCACATTATTTAAACCTTAAAGACAAACCCTTTTTTCTTCTCTTCACAAAAACTACTGTATAACAGTTTCTTTTTAAGAAAAAACTTAAATTCCAGATATCTTTCTTCAACCTCACTTGCTGTATCCTGTAACCTTAATTATCTCCTTTCTTTTACATTTCTTATCTTCATATTCATTTTCTTACAAAACCAAATATTTATGGATACATTCAGTAGTAACCTGTTAAAAATTTTTTTTAACTATTTTCTCACACAAAACAAAGTCCAATCTCTCCTCTGAGACTTTCAAACCTCTGTTTTGTCAATGGCTTGGTCAAGATATCTGCTTTCATATCTTCTGTTGGACAATATTGTAGAGTTATTTGTCCATTTTGCACACATTCACGGATGTAGTGATATCGAATGTCTATATGCTTAGTTCTGGAGTGATCCACTGGATTTTTTTGCAATTGCGATGGCACTTTGGTTGTCTTCCATGATCACTGTGGGTGTGTTCTCCACTCCAAGATCAGCCAGTCTCTCACTCTCAGCACTCTCAGCCAAACCCCTTCTTGAGCAGCTTGACTAAGTGCAACATATTCAGCTTCTGCTGTTGAGAGTGCAACTGTTGCCTGTTTCTTGCTGAGCCAGCTCACCGCTCCTCCACTCAGTAGAAACATGTTGCCTGTTGTTGAACGTCCGTCATCTTGGTCATAAGCCCAATCCGCATCTGAAAATCCAATTAAAGATCCAGAGTCTGACTGTTCATATTTAAGGGCAAGATTCACTGTCCCTTTCAAATATCGAAGAATCCTTTTCACGGCAGTCAGATGAGCAGTATTGGGATCTGCATTGAACTTTGAGACAGCATTCACTGCTTGAGCTATGTCTGGTCGTGTGGCTATTGAAGCATACAGCAAACTTCCCACCATTGACTGATAGTTTTGTTGGTGTACTGGTTTACTGACACCATCACTCTTTTTCAGTTAAACGTTGGTATCAGCAGGAGTTGCTACAGGATTAGCATTTTCCATCCCATATTTCTTAAGTATGGCTTCAATATAATTCTTCTGATGTAGAAAGACACACTTCTTCTCTTTGTCTTGAACCACAGAGATGCCCAGGATGTAGGACAGCTCACCCATGTCCTTCATCTTGTAGCGCTTCTTGAGAGCTGCTTTCAACTCGTTCATGCTCTCAGTTGACTCTGTTATCAGAATGAGATCATCCACATAAACTGCAAGGATCTCAAGCTCCTGTCTTGATCTCACAAACACACAGGGATCTGATGTGCTCTGTTTAAAACCAAGTTCCATCATAAACTCCGTGAAGGCTTTGCTCCAGCAACGAGGCGATTGCTTCAGTCCATAGATTGATTTTTTTAGTTTGCACACCAGGTGTTCCTGTCCTGGTTTGATGTATCCTTCTGGTTGCTCCATATAGATTTCTTCTTCCAAGTGTCCATTTAGAAATGCAGTTAGAACGTCCATCTGATGAACATGCATGTTGTTTTGATTTGCAAAAGACAACAATGTACGAATAGAGCTGAAACGTACCACTGGTGAAAATGTCTCATCATAGTCAGCACCATACAACTGTGAGTAGCCTTTGGCGACAAGTCTGCACTTGTATCTCTCCACTCTTCCATCACTATGATGCTTGACTTTGAACACCCATCTTGAACCTACAGCTTTTCTGTCTTTTGGTAAGTCCAGATCCCACGTCTCATTTTCGAGCAGCGACTCATATTCCAAATAAGCTGCATCCTGCCATTCTTTTGCATTTGGACTCATCAGAGCTTCTTTCATTGTGAGTGGCTCTGTCACACAACACATATTTGCATGATGATCAACAACAACTGCATCAGCAAACTCGTCGTATCCATATCTCTTTGGAGCCTTTTTGATTCTTTCACTTTTTCTGACAGCATCATCAGCAGTGGCTTCATTCTCTGTTTCAATGTCATTTGTGTCCACAGTTACTTCATTCTCTGGGTGGGGCTCTTCTGCTCCCTGTTTCCAGTCAAAGTTTGTTTCATTGAAAATGACGTCCCGGCGGATTAAAATCCTTCTTTTCTCTTCATCATATAGGCGATAACCCTTAGCGTTGTTTGCATAGCCTACAAAACGAAGCTTCTGAGTCTTTTTGTCCAGTTTTTGTCTTTTTTCATCTGGAATATGTGCATAAGCAATGCATCCAAACACCCTCATGTGACTCATGTCAGGTTTTCTTCCACACCATCTCTCATAGGGTGTCTCCTGCTTCAGTACAGATGAAGGCAGTCCGTTCTGAATGTAAGCTGCTGTGGCTACAGCTTCTGCCCAGTACATTTTTGGCAACTTAGCATGTGACAGCATACTTCTAGCTGCTTCAACTAAAGTCCTGTTTTTTCTCTCTGCAACACCATTTTGCTGTGGTGAGTGAGGTACAGTCACTTCATGTTGGATGCCTTGAGCTTTCAAATATTCTTGAAACTCTCTTGATGTGTATTCACCCCCATTGTCTGTTCTGAATCTTTTAACAGCTTGTCCACATTCATTTGTGAATGTTCTTTCAAATTCTTAGATTTTGGTTAACACTTCATTCTTGTGTTTCAGGAAGTACACTTTGCAGCACCTGGAGTAATCGTCAATAAATGTCACAAAATATTTTGTTCCACCAATGGATTCAGTCTGCATGGGACCACAGACATCACTATGAATCAGCTGCATTCTGTGTTTGGAACGAATTCCTCCAATCGACTTGTATGGCTGCTTAGACAGTTTGCCTTCCACACATCCCTCACAGAAAGAAACCTCTGTGTCTGTGGAGAAGTCCACTCCGTTCACCAGATCTTTTAGTTCCTTTAGCTTGGTAGTGTGGCCCAGCCGCTGGTGCCATAAGCTGGCTGCTACTGATGCATTATGACAAACTTGTAAGTCCTTAACATCCAGTTGATAAAGTCCATCAGCTCTTCGTGTTCCCATTCCTTGAAGAGTTCCATTTTTTCCACGTATGTAACAGTGAGACTTTCGGAACTGCACTGTGTTGCCTTTCTTGGTGGCTGCTCCCACTGAAAATAAATTCCCAAGCAGCTTTGGAACATACAGCACATCATACATTGTGACGTCTTTTACATCACTTATTTTGAAAGTCATTTCAAGTTGACGTTTCCCATTCCCAGGGCATTAACCACCCTGCCGTCACCGAGCTTCACAGACTGTGCTTCCGTGAACTGCTGGTAATCTTGAAGAATGTTGTTATCACATGTCATGTGCTTTGATGCTCCAGAATCTATCAACCAGTCAAACTGTTGTGGTGTGTCAGTTGGATTTGCCCCTTTTGTGACAAAAGCACTTTCACCTTCTGCATCATCATATGTCATGCTTTTAGCCTTATGAGTCTTCTTTTTGGCCTTGTACTTCCAACTTGGACAGTCACGTTTAATGTGGCCTTCCTTTCCACATTTATAACACCACCATGTGGTTGGTCTTTCCGCTCCTACTGTCCTGAAGTTTTCCTGTACACTTCCCCGACACTGAGATGACATAGCTGATGCACCACCACCTGAACTAGCACCGCTGTAACCTTCATTTGCATTTACACGCTTTTGCTCTTCATTTATTAAGGCTTGTTGAACAAATTGCAGCGTCAAATTGTCCATCTTTGTCTCTAATGCAGTGACAATTGTGGCATAACTAGGTGGCAGACTACCCAAAAGTGTCACAATTTGATCTTCTTCTTTAATATCAGCTCCTATAGCTGTTAGCTGATCAGTCAGTTCCTTCATTTGCTTCAGATGCTCACTTAATTGACATCCTTCCTTCATTTCACATTGAAAATATTTTTTCTTAAGGAACAGTTTGTTTGCCAAAGTATCTCTCTCAAAATGGCCTTTAAGCGTAGTCCACGCTTCCTTGGGAGTCTGGCAGCTTGTTACAAGGTAAAGCTGGGGTGTACTCACGTTCAGCACTAACGTGGAGAATGCTTTCTCTCTCTGTCTGGTAAACTATGCTTGTGCTTGAGAATTAGCATCTGCGGCTAACACGTCCGTCTCCGTTAGCATGCCCCATAGTCCTTTAGCCTTTAGCAAGTGCTCCATTTGAAACTTCCATGTTGCCCAATTTTCCGGTCCGCTCAGCTTGTCTATAAACAGCTTATCCTCCATTGTGAGAAAAGCAAAAAAACTCACAACTCTGTTTAATCCACAAAATACAGTGAAAAAAGCTTTTCAGCATTCTCTGGGCCCATAACCTGTTGAGTTTCATAGACGAGTCACCTCGTTCCTTTATTAACTCTTTGTAGGACAAAACAACAACAGTAAAACTGACACTGACACCTAATGGTGAAATTACAGTATTACAACAAAAAGCGCGCCTCAGCGCGGCGCGTGCGTCAGAAGTTTCCTTCCACAACAAACACTGTTGCTCCGCGGACGCCTATGCGCTCTGCTCTCGCCCCGCGCGCTCCTTGTCTCACATTCCTATCTTCTCCGACACCCCTGGCCAGGGCGGCTATAGGAAGGAGCGCTTCGTCCCTATTGCGCCGGTGGACGGAGCGAATCGTGTCTGTGCGGAGCAATTGGACTTAATACTGTACGTTTTGTGTATGAGGGGAGGATGTGTTGTTACGTGTGGAAGTCTTCAGATTGCCATTTGTCCCGCAGCTCAATGTGAACGAGCAGCAGGAGAACATGTCTCCAGCTCACACAGCGGCTGTGGGTCAGTGTGAGCTTTTCAAAGTAAAATTCCGCTCAGTCCTTAGAAACCTTTAAAACAATCACGTCGATTTGCGTTTCCAGTCGTGTCCCGACAAAATAAAGGCTGATATTATTCCCACATATTTACGTGCAGCCAAGCTGCAGATTGCAGCTTTTCCTGCATGGATTCATGTTCATCCAGGCTAAATGTTGTTAGCGCCTGTTAGCCTTCACCTAGCTGTACTTCTGGCTTCGTTCTGCCACAAAAAAGCACTGACCACACAGAGTAAAAATAAAATGATGAGCGAACAGGCGCTTCATAATAACCATAACATAACGATAATAAACGTACATTTAAAAGATCATCTGGTATATTACGGAGCTGCTACCAGATGGGCTATTGTCACTATGACTCAGAGGTAAATTCACTCCTGAGCATGCGCTGTTCTCTCCGTCACGCAGCTGACCAGCTTTTCCAAACCCGTTGGTAATGGTGGATTTTTTCACGCTGCTTTTAATGATTGCTTTTAACTTGAAAGCTGCATCATATTGTAGTGGCGATCACATGCACGTTGGGTCTAATGGCACCAAAGGATTCTGGGCATGCGTGTTTCTTTTTGTTGAACCATGACTGAAGTGTCTAAGACCTGAACTGAGGTCCATGCTGTTTGGATGCTTAAAGATGTGTTCAAAAATACATGACTTGTTGCTTGGAGTTGAGTATGCATTCAACCCATGCTCTGAAACTGAAAAGACGTTCGTGGTGGCCGCCATATAAATCCGTAAATAAGCCGCGTCACTGAATAAGCCGCGGGGCTTTAAGTGCAGGACAAAAGTAGCGTCTTATAGTCCGGAAATTACAGTATATAGGGAAAGCAATAGTTCAAAATGGTCATGAATGTAGCACAGGTTGATTGTATGCAGGTTAATTGTGAAGCAGGTTCTACATGAAGTTATTTCCTAGCAGACTCTATATTCTTTCTTTGTACTTTTGTACTTGAAATTTTGTTTTGTATGAACATAAACCCCGAAAGCAATGACTCAGGATGGAGAGAGCGTTGCAGTTTATTTCATTCAAATACTGAATACTGCCACTATTATCCCCTTCTCCCTACGTCTGCAAAATACTGACACATGCTGGATCTTAAGGATCTCCACAGGCAGACTCAAGTGACATTATTATGACCTATTATGAACAATAATATAATCTAAGCATTTGTGTTTTAAATTGTAGTATTTCAAATCTTCATTTACATTTAAAATATCTTTGGTATTTTCAGACATAGTCAATAAATATTGTGCACATGAATCATAATGTGAAAATCGAAGTTAAAGTGTTGTTAATAAGGACAGGGACTTCTTTTTTTCACAATGTTTTATTCAAAATATAAGTTTTTCCAGCATTAAGAAATTCAGTCTTTTATGCTTGTAAAGGTCATCCCTGACGGTTCACCTTTCACCCCCTTTCTTCTTGTTGAGAAGATAATTCCTTATCTTGAAGGTACTGAATTAATTAAATGAAGCTTCCAGAATTGCTGGCTGAACTGAAAAGAGGGAGATATTCGGATGTAGGATTCTGCCACCTCCCAAAGATGTTCAAACAGACTCCCTCCTTCCCCCCCTCCAAAGTCCCCGTAGAAATCTGACAGGTGCCCATTGTAGAGCTCTGCTCCTTCCCCCAGCCTGTTGGATTGTCTCAACCAAACAGAAACTCTTTTTTTATATCATGGTAATACATGATTCTGATTGGCTGCTGGATGCATTAAAACCTTATAACCGCACGGTAAAAAAAGAAGTTCCGGTTGCCTAGGCTAAATCTTATGTATCACTGCGCCGGCTTCTATGAAAACACCTTTGCTTCATCATCTGGACAAAAACAAGCGGTAAGAGTTGAACTTTCTCTCTTAACTGATGCTTTATTCAACCCATCGGAAAGATCAGCATATATATAGCTGAATCTTTGATCGCATGTGGTGGTTCAGGTTTTAAGTATGCATGCAAAGCACAACGCCATGACTCGCTACCATTAACCCTTACATGACCCTCTGTGACTTAGTAAACACTACCCCATCAAGGAACTGACGATAAAGGTGCAGAACAACCTCACCAGGATGTGGGAGAAGATTCCTGACCTCACCATAAATTAATTATCGTGTCAGCAAGATGCTATCAAAGTGACTGAACTTCAATGGCCTTAGCTAAATGCATTTCAAAGCAGTGTTCCATCTCCATTTGTCCTGCTATATGTCAAAGGTCAGAATTGGTGTCTTGGTTCACAAAACTTAATTGGCGGTCTGGATTAAAGAATGGTATTCACAATCATAAACATTCACTCAGAAGCTCACTGACACTACCCATGTCTGTGTTCATGTAAGTTCATGAATATTGTCTGTGTATATCTCATTATACGCTGGAAGACTTCCAGGGTGTTGCAGATCATATTTATTTATCATGACATCATTCAGGACTCTCCCAGCACGATGAGCTTCACTCATGCTGCAGGTGCTATGCCTGAATGACGGCGATTGTGCGAGTAAGCTTTCTCTCTTGTGACCAGTTTAGTGATCATATTCCTCGCAATAATGCAGACTGGAAAGATAAAAATTAGAGAATTTCTGAGATATTGTTGTGGCAGTTTCCTGACTGAAACTCATTAATGGTGAAGTCAAACACACACATACACATCATATACTCAGCTTAATTGCTTAATGCTGGTTGGGTGGTAATACATTCAACCATCATAACATCTGAGTTCTGCAATGACACACACACTGGGCTAACTCCTTTATTTCGGTGGTTTGTTTGGGTGTATTATGTTTATATATTTTAGTATGTTTTATTGACTTGTGTCTCACTTTTCAGTTTCCTCACTTCTTGGTGGCTACTTCTCTTCTACCTCAGGACAAAGCTGGTGTCTCTACATTTCATCATTCTATCACTTATTTATTTATTTATTTATTTATTTATTTATTTATTTATTTATTTATTTAATATTTATTTATTTATGTGTGTGTGGTGTGTGTGTGTGTGTGTGTGTGTGTGTGTTTTTGCGAGGAGGGTTGTCGAGGGTTTGTCTTGTCATCTTGTTTTTAAATTTATTGTATTTATGCAACAGCACTTTGAGTGACACTGTTGTCGAAAAAGTGCTATATAAATAAAGGTTGATTTGATTTGATTTGGGTCAAAGGACACTGTCATGGTGCCCCCCCCCCCTCTCTGCTTGGCTCCTGATGCGACAGAGCTGCGACCACTCAACTCATCACCTGCCTGCCTTCATAAGGAGATCCTGGACCAGCATTCAACGCCAGTTCGTTGCCCCTGATGATGCTTAACAAGGTTGCCACGTTCATAGCCATAGCCATAGTGTCTAACCCTGGTTCTAAGTTTTGCTCTTATACCCTTTCTCCAGGAATCCAATACCACGAGTGGTTGCCTGAGTCCTCTTCATTACCGGATCCAAGCCTCTGCATTACCTCCTGTCACGTCACGAACCTCTGCCGATTCTTCAATCCACCACGAGCCTCTGCCGATTCTTCGGTCCACCACGAGCCGCGGACGAAGCCACCGGTGACGTCACGAGCCAACAGCTACCCTACATCCTAATCGTGGGTTCCCCTAAGATACGTCTGCTTTGCCTTCTGCCTACAGAATCATGAACTGAAATTAAACCATTTCTAACTCACCTCAAACTCACCTGTGTTTCCTTCCGGGTTCCAGCGTCTGGGTATTTCCAAAATCTAACCATTAAGCTCAACTGGAACCAGCTGGCCCAGGGGAGGGGCCATGTCTTATAAAAGAGAGTGAATTTTGGTTCATGGCTGAGAAGAGAGACATTTCTGCTGAGACCTATCGCAAGCGTTTCAGGAATACAGCTGTACCTCAGGGAGAGACGCCCACCGAGACTTACCAGCGCCTAAAGGGTCTATATCAACGTTGGATTAAGCCAGACCAGTGTAGTGTGGATGACATCGGGGGGGGGGGGGGGGTTGTCATCGTACTCGAGCAGCTGTTGAGGATGTTTCCACCAGACATTCGTACATGGGTTAGAGAGCGGGAACCCACTACAGGCTTGGAGGTTGCAAAACTGGCAACGCAATACGTCAACGCCCGATGGCCCCACGTGACCAGGACTTCACAGCAGCTGTTGTGTAAGGGACATGAGGGCAGCCGGCTAGAAGGTCATTACTAGGGTGGAGCAACCTGATCACAAGGCCTCAGACTGTCCCCTAGAAAAGCCCAAACTTTCAGGTTACTGCTATGTTCCCGGTAATGATGACTCATGTAAACAAAGTACCCCGCATTCATCCTCATTTTATCCTCTTCAAGTTAATGGTAAACATGTGTCCGCTTTATTAGACAGCGGAAGTTCTGGGTCACTGGTTAGGAAGTGTTGTCTGTCAAATGGTGTCATTGATTATAAAAACAAAACCACCATTAAGTGTGTTCACTTAATGGTTATTCAACTGGTGTAATGGATAACAAACTATCTGACCAACAGGCCACAATTTGTCAAAATGGGGAGTTGCAGTTCCTACATGCTGACTGGCAGCACGGGGGCTCCACAGGGCACAGTGCTATCACCTCTCCTCTTTACCCTCTACACCACTGACTTCTACTACAACTCTGATGCATGCCACCTTCAGAAGTTCTCGGATGACACAGCAAGAGTGGCCTGTATCAAAGAGGGTGAGGAGGGGGAGTACAGACAGCTGGTGGAGAACTTGTGCACTGGAGCCAACGAAACTGCCTCCACCTGAACACATTCAAGACAAAGGAGACGGTGCTGGACTTCCGACGAACACCTGCTGAAGTTCAGCCCATCCTCATTGGTGGAGCAGAGATGGAGGTAGTGGATAACTACAAATACCTTGGAGTCCTCCTGGACAAGAAGCTGAACTGGTTGGTAAACACGGACTCCATATACAGCGGGGAAAATAAGTATTGAACACGTCAACATTTCTCTCAAAAAACATATTTCTAATCGAGCTATTGACACGAAATTTTCACCAGATGTTGGCATCAACCCAAGTAATGCACATATAGAAAGAAATCCAAACATTTATGTCCATAAATGCAGTTATGTGTAATAAAGTGAAATGGCAATATTGCCAATATTGCATTGACAAAATTACAGGTACAGATGGTAATGTAAAGGTTTATACTGAGCCCTTGAGTGTTGACTGGGATATTGCAAATGATATACGTTTTTTGCAAATGTCTGATTCTTCTCTGTCTTAGTTGTATAAGCAGGTGGAGAATGGGGAGGGAAAACAAGGATCTGATCTAGGTTTTTGGTTGAAAATGACATTTTGTATGCTACAAAGGAGGCAGGTGAACAGTTAGTCATTCCACTTAGTTGTATGCCTCTCGTTTTACATCTAGCAAACACAACACCATGGGCAGGACATATGGGACAGCAGAAAACATACATGAGGTTGGGTTCACGGTTATTCTGGCCTACAATGTTCAAGGATGTCAAACAGTATTGGTCCACATGCCCAGAGTGTTAGGTCACCTCACACATCAAAGTCAGACAGGCACCATTACAGCCATTACCGGTAATTGGTACCCCCTATAGGCGCATAGCCATGGATGTGGTTGGGCCATTACAGAAGAGTGGCTCTGGTTATAAATACATTTTAGTAATCTGTGACTCTACCACACGTTTTCCAGAAGCTTTTCCTCTTCGAAGCATAAAGACACCAAAAATATTCAGTGCCCTTGTCCAGCTTTTCTCTTGAGTTGGGGTGCCAGATGAGATCATCACGGACCAGGCACCATGAAGCAACTACAGAAAGAACTTGGTATCAAAGGCATAAGGACAACTCCCTACCATACACAGATTGACGGCTTGGTTGAGAGATTCAACCAAACACTCAAAAAAATGCTGCACAAGTTTATGGCTGATACAGGCCGTGATTGGGACAAGTGGTTGCCTTTTGTCCATTTTCTTACAGAGAGGTGCCTCAAGCCTCAACTGGCTTCTCCCCGTTTGAGCTGCTTTATGGTTGGGCTGTCCAAGGGCCACTGGATCTTCTGAGGAAAGAGTGGGAGGCTATCAAGAAACCAGTACCAGAAGGTATCTTGTCTTATGTCCTCCAGATGCGTGAATGCCTTGAGAGGTACCAGGATGAGGCCCAAGTCTCAGTGGAGTGGGATCAGCAAGATCAGAAGTACTGGTATAACAAACAGGCTCAACAAAAGGAGTTTAAACCAGGTGACACGGTCCTGATTCTGCTTCCCACCAGCAGCAACAAACTGGCAAGGACCTTACGAGGTATTAAGGAGGACTGGACCAGTGACTTATAAAGTGGCTCATCCAGACAACGGAAAAGGATCCCAAGTCTATCACATCAACTTGCTAAAGGCGTGGAAGGAGGGTGATTCGGCTCAGGTGCTGTTGGTGCATCAGGCCAACAGTGTCGACATTCCTGCTGGTTACCTGCTGTAAAATAAAATAACAACCATTTTTCCATTCACAAAAACCTCTGGAGTGGTTTTTATTGTTTTTGCCTTGGACCTGTGGGTCTCACTCCGGACCGGAGTGTGACAATTGTC
Organism: Oryzias sinensis; assembly: GCA_037389245.1. NCBI lineage: Eukaryota > Metazoa > Chordata > Actinopteri > Beloniformes > Adrianichthyidae > Oryzias > Oryzias sinensis. The sequence goes on from CM074488.1 coordinate 27,953,652, forward strand.
TTAATTGTCTGGTTACCTGTCCAGGGTGTACTTCACCTTCACCTGAAAGTAGCTGGGACATGCTCTGCCATGGCAACCCCATGACCCTGAAAGGGATAGAGTGGTTTACGAAAATGCTAAGAATAGGATACATCTTATAGTCGTATCAGTATTCATTTTTTAAACACACATATTTAATCCTCTACAACAATTAAGGCTGCATCTGTACAACTTGGGCTGGCCTGGTTAGCCAATCACAATCACCGCTACAAATGTCAAATCAAAAGGAAATCTTTCTCACCGGTGGGAGATGTGGCAAAGACATAACAGCATACACCTTAGACTTTTTATCATTCACGGAATTAGAATGACATGGTGTAAAATGATGAATGATGATTTTATATTTACACAAGATGAAATATTTTTGCTTATCTAACTTAAATGTGAATTTGGTTTGATATATTTTCCTTTTTCCTGCTCTCCTTTTATTCATTTTTTCTCTTTTGCCTCTGTCTATCACTATTACCCGCATCTCAGTACATCTAAAAGCAGGTGGTAATCAGATGTAGAGAAGACATCCTCTAGTGGGCCACCATGCTGGCGTACCTCATCTCCATAGCATGACAATGGATGATTGGATACATAAAAACTGTTGATACACATGCACGAAAATATTTCACTGAAGTGATTGGCTATCATTAGACTCTAACCTTGCAATGGAGCTGGTAACTGAAGATGATGAAGAAGAAATGATGATGAAGAAATGTCTTGTCTTGCTCCCCCCAATTTGCAATACAACACACGAAACTGGCCCATTCACTGAGGACCCTTGCTGTGTTTTGGTTGAAAGCAAGGGGAGGGGGGCTTTCATGTCTTCTGATTTCCTTGATATGAAAACAGCAGTGGCCTGCAATCGATGGAACCTGTGGTTTATTTAATAAATACATTTGTTTGTTTGTTTCTTATTGGGATGTTTGCACCATGCAGGATTTAGCTATTAAATTAAATCAGTTATGGGGTTCATGGAAGACAAGAAAAAAAAATTGATGCATTTTTGTTATTAATGTCTTGCTAGTTTTTGAAGTAAGGATGATTTGGCATGGCACACCAGGTGTATGGAGCCCCAAATTATTCATCATTAAAAGAAAAATCAACCAATAAATCTCTCAAATACATAAAAAGATCATGAAATTGTGAAAACCCTGCACAATAATATTTTATTTTGCTTTAAAAACCTGTTCATTATTTTAAAAACAGCAATTTAAAATATTAATTTGAAATCATGTTTAATATTATTATAATTCTATGGCTTTTCTCAGATACAACAGAGTTTTAGGGCCACCAAAAAAAAAAAAAGTAAAATTTCAAGATTTTATTTCGTAATTTTTGGAGATAAAAACTAGTAAATTTACGAGATTTTAAGTCGTAAATTTATGAGAAAAAAACTCGTAAATTTACAAGATTAAAGCGGAAGTGAGCATGCAGGGCAGCAGGTCAGCGCAGCATGGCCGGCCCTCCCTATACTCGAATTACACAGCCGCGTAGGGCCCCCGTCACCAGCAGGGCCCCGAAGTGGCGACAAAAATTAAAGTAAAAAAGACCCAAATCTGGCAACCCATTTCATAGAACTTCCTTACCAACGTGTGCTCTGAATTTTGTGCAAAAGAAGGTTGCCTGCACTTTAATGATCCCCCCTGTCAGCACACATGAACCAATCTGGCAACCCAAATAATGACGTTACACCATTTAGCAACGATTGGTCAACATAATTGTATCTGAGCATGGTGTGCATTTACGAGCGCATTTTGTTTCAATAAAGTTGGGGAAAAGAAAAAAAACAAGCACATTTTGTCACGCTGATCAAAGCGACAACAAGAAAACGTCATGCCTCAGAGACTTTATCCACCAGGAGCTAAAAAAAAGATAAGGAACTTCAACATCAATCACAAGGTAAGTTTGGAGGATGTTGGGGCTTTATTTTACATTATCCAGCATTTCTGCGCAATTTACGTAAAATACTAAGCGATCTGAGGTGAAGTTTGCAACGACCCCGTTTGTCGTAAATCCAATGGAAAACTCGAAAATAATTTTGATACCCAAGTTTTCAAGATAAAACGGAGGAGTGTAGAGAAGAGTAAATAATGACAACGATATGAATGCTGATAAATGTTTTAACTCACGTTATCGTTTTGTTTCATTGTTTTGCTAACACACATTTAGTGCGTTCTGCATTTTCCGGTTTATTACAGCATAAAAACTGCTGCTTATGTGTAATAGACAGTCAGGTAGTCTGAGTTTTACAACAATGAGTGTGTCTTAAAATCTTGCATTGGCATGGATTATGGAGAATAAAAACTACCAAATACATAGGAAATAAATGTTCTCATCTATAAATGACAAACAAATAAATGTACACATTTTAAAATTATGAACATACAAAATAATACAAAAAGAAGTGTATAAAAGGCCTGTATTTCCACTTATTCTCAAATTAGTGTTCACATTTTATTATTTATAAATAGGTACATTTATTTCTTATTTGTATTTTGCAGTTTTGATTCTACATAATGATGATGTCTTGCACAGTTCCGTCTCAGCCTACAGTTTCTTCTGCTCTCAAAAAGTATGAAAAAGTATTGGAGGTGGTGCAGCGTCCACATCCCAAGATGTTCCTGACTTCACTGAAGATTTCATCTCAGGTAATTTTAAAAGCATGTAAAGTAATAAAAAAAAACAGTGTCTGCATAAACCCTTTTTTTCATAAACAGCAGCTGAAGAGTATGGAGCTCCAAACTGTTCATAATTAAATTAATGAAATATGACCTCATGCAAATATACAATCAAACAATAAATCTCTCAAATATATAAAAAGATCATGAAATTGTGAAAAACCTGCACACAGATTTTAAACGAGCCAATATATTATTAGTATTCTGCTATAGATATTTTATTAGCTTTATCATTGATTATTGTATAATAATAATTCTTGTTTTTTAGCTGCAGAAGAAACTGCTGTCACCACATCTACTGTTGAAAGGGAAGCATTTGACTGTTTCATTTTTCACTGTCTGCTTTTATTGAAGTTATGTATCTCATGTTCCAGAGGCTCCAAGAGAGGCGTGTATGGAAGAGGAGCCGACTGGATCCAAAATTCCACCTACCGGTACCTCAAATCCAGATGAATGGCCAACCACACTCTCTGATCCAGAAAGAATGGATTTGGTGCAAAGAGGTCTTTTTCAGACTGAGAAAGACTATGACTTTCCAAAATCCCCTCATTGAGCTGTTGTGTTCTTTATGTTGGATTGTTTTATTGTCATTTGATTTGCTATTAAGTTGCTGTTTTTAATAAGTTGGAGTTTTGTGAATGTCATTTGTTGAGTGCCTAATGTTACATTAAAAATATATATCTATATATCTATATACATTTGTCATTCATTTTTTTCTTTGCATTTTAAATTTGTTTGGACCACTTAATGTGCATCCAACATGCAGGCAATATACTGTATTCAATTTTTTGGCAGCAAAAATAATTCACAAATGTATTAATAAATGAGATATCTCATTTATATTACAACAACAGTTGCGTTTTTTGGTGCTGCTGATCAGTTAGAGGGCCCACAAATTAAATTTCGCTTAGGGCCCCCAGAAGACCAGGGCCGGCCCTGACAGCAGCAGAGCAGACCGACTAAACTTAGTTGAACAGGTGACCTAAATGTTTTTTGATAACGTTCCAGGTGTTTGGAAGCTCATTTGTATGATTTACAATTTATTAAAGTTTTATTTATAGATGGTTGGTTTGCAGGATCTCTGCAGCCCGATGAAGCCTTCATCTGGTATCCCTGCAGGCAGCTGTTCACTTGAATCCTTTATTCCTCCACCAAAGACCAGATCTCTTAGTTTGTGTGACGCTGCTGTCCGAGGAAGAGCACTTTTTGGCATTTTCAACGTTCTAATGCTAATATAACAGACTATTTTCATTCCTCTTTATTTTTTTATGTTGAAACAGACGCTTCATCTGCAGGAGAGGTGTATGTAACACTGTTTACTTCCGCATTGGTGTTCGGATGACAGGTTCATGACGTAAGGTGACAAATGAACTTCAGGGTGTGTGAATGAAAAGGAAAATATAGGCTATAGCAGTCCTCTATACCCAAACGTGTCTCTGAGCTCCTTATTTTACATATGAAACTCCGCTTTACCGACACCGAACCCCGGAAAGACGGCTCCACTGACAATAATCTGATTTTGAGTCGCCAAAAAGTTCAGAATCTCTTTGATTTTTAAACCTATAATCCGGAAATAAAGCTTCACAAAAGGCTCCAAATATTTCATCTTCAAGCTTGGCTCTGATAAACCGAAGACTCTGTCCAAAGTCCCTGTCAGAACAGTTCAGCGGCAGCGTGACTGCTAGCGACCACCATCGTGACCACGCTACATTAAACACAGTACAAGGTTAAAAAAAAGGTTTAAAAATTATGATTTTTTTATTTGTTATCTACTGTGAACATGACACTGTTCAAACAGCTCACACAGAGATTTAATGTGAGAATCTTTTTTCATACTCGTTTGAACGAAAATGTGTCAAGAGAAATGATAAATGTTCGTTGTACTGATTTTTTATGAAAACAGGCCAATCATGAAAAAGACGATGATACACTAGTTAAATATAAACTCTGAGCTTAGTGACTTGAAGAGAATCTGCCACTGAGCAAAAAAAAATTCAAGACTCAATGAGTACATAATCAGTGCATTTTGTACAAATGAACAAAAAACATTTATAAAACTGATTTAGAGAAAAGCCAAGATAGGAAAATTCAATACAGTTTTTATAGGTTGTTGGTAGTCTTAAGTCTTCTTTCTTTTAAAGCTGTTGCAAGACTCTTTAACCCTTACAGAACAAGATCTTTTTCTACATCATTCTCTTCTTTGACCACACCATCTTTCAAGGAGAAACCCTTCTTGGAAAGAAGAAAGATTTTTGTCTCATTACTTTAAGTAGAGCCTTTTGTGAAGCTTTATTTCCGGATTATAGGTTTAAAAATCAAAGAAGGAGAAATGTAGGTGAAGCACAAAAAATTAGTCAGGGACATATTCTGTAAATTACTTCGCTTAGTATTACACAATTAGGGATGAAATTATTGTGCTTATTAATTTTAGTTATCTACACAAATGTTTGTCTTTCAGAGTGGAAATGTGAACCAGATAGAACCGAAGCCGCCAGCCTCTGCAAGTCAACATACTCTTACAGCTTGAGACCAGGAAAAGAGTTGTCCTGAAAATGGATTTGAGGGAAAGCATTGAGAATCAAGAGAAAACCCTTATTTCCTTTTACATAGTCCAAAAGGTAGAGTGGGAAAGCCCTGTCTGCTGCAACTGAAAGGTAATATCACGCAAATGAAAAATAATAAGTAGATGGCGATACATTTACTTTTTGTTGAGCTAATCTTTTTTTCTTCAGTGGATGCTGCAATTGGGAAAGGGATGAAGAGATTCTTCTCAAAAATAATTTCCCTTGTTCAGTTTAGCTTTTATTTGAACTTTAGTATGTAATTTAGTGTCATATCAGAATCTAAATTTATGTAGTTCACAGCAAAAAAATACTGAAATCTAAAATGTGAAAACTTAATTTTGGGGGGTTTGTTACACCATACATTGTTAAGAGAGTAAATTATAGTTTAAGATCTTATATACATGATAATCCACCTTTACTCTGTGTAGGGAACACAGATGTTTCAAGACTGTTTGATGGTGAACTGGATCAACTGACTCCACCCACCTCCCAAACCTTGTGGGAGAGTGACATGTTCTTGTTTGACATTGTTTTTTTTTTGTCTTTTTTAAGTAGTGAAATGGCTATAATGCTTTTATGTATCCAATCATCCAATGAATCAAGCCAGAGAAAAAGACAACAATGAAAAGCAATATACACTCAGCGGCCACTTTATTAGGCACACCTGTCCATCTGCCCGTTAACACAAATTTACAATCAGCCAATCACATGCCAGCAACTCAGTACATTTAAGCATGTCGACATGGTCCAGATGTTCCGCAGAAGGCTGATTAATCAGAAGGCTGATTAAAGCAATTGTTGGTGTCAGACGGGCTGGTCTAAGGATTTATAGGGATTTTCACCTACTGTTTGGGTAAACTGACATGAGACAATAGTGTATGACACTTCATTTGTCTGTTCAGAAAAACAACAAATTCAGTGTTATTGTTTAGATTAATTTTTGATGAAATACACTATACTGGATCTAACATACAAAATTAAAAACAGCAGTTTGAAAGATTTGTTTTTGAACTTTGCATTAATGTGCTCATTTTTAAAAAAATGCTTTTTAAAATAAAGTAAGAATGATGGGTCATTCATTGTGGACCATGTTTGTCATCCATTTTTGGGGAGACACTCGAAAAAGTGACAGTTCAAATTAAGGATTGTCCTGATATTGATATATGTAACACCATTCAGCTGGTTGGTACTTTTCTCATTTTTTTATTTTGAGAAATAAATAGCTCTTTAAAAGAATGTGAAATTCTTCCACTTCACTGTTTACTACTGGTTGTTAGGGTTTTGTCTTTGCATTCCAGCTCGAAGGTACTGCTGATTTGACAGAACAGGAAAAGGCAAGTGTTCTTGAGCTGGCCCTGTCCTGGGACCTTTCAGGTGTCTCACAAACTAATGGCTGTATGAACGTCATTTATTCCATACTGCAATATATTAGCTGTTTTGAACTGATTGTTTGTTTAAGAATTTGAAAACAAAAAAATGTAAAAGTAAAACAAAGGGACTATTCACATGTAATTTTCGAAATACATGCAGCCAGTGCTGAACTTTTTTCTTGGTAGCACAGACCCAGAGGAAGGGTTAAGGTTAAAATTACGGTTAGGGTTAAACCACCAAATACTTCTTGAGCGCGAATGTTTCTGCAGCTCACCACTCCTACCACTCCTCCAGAGAATGGATCAAATGTGGAAAACACATTTCACACTTCTAGGAGTGTGACAACTAATGGGACTTTAACTTTAAATACATGTGAACAACAACATTTAGCCTTGGAAGCACGTGAAATATGTGTGGGCATTGCAGAAATGTGCATCTTGGCTGCACGTACTACATGTGGCCAACATGAATTTCCATCAGTTTTTGTGCTGGTTGCACGTTAATACATGCAAATGACATCAGCCAGAAAAACATGTCTCTCTGGAACTTGAAAACAGTTCCTGGCTTTGAGTGTCTAATCTAAACTACAAATATTCTGATTTTGGTTTCTTTCTCACCATTGCAGGTCATAACACGAACAAGTCATCAAGTCAAGCAGCTGAGAAAAGGGCTGAAGGAGACCTTGGTATGGCCACTTCTTACAGAAAAACCAGACACCATATCTTTGCTTTTACCAAGGGATTCAGAGAATACTCCCTCCTCTGATGTAAAGTGCTAACTCTTTTCTTATCAGAATATCAAATGGATCTTATTTTAAGATTATTATTTTATTCCCACAGAAGCCTAACAACAAATCCAGCTGTGCTAATTGTCTCAAGTATTTAAGAAAAATGCACAATTCAATTAATGGAAGAATCATTTCTCTTTTTAGTAACATTCTGTAAAATTTAAACAAATTTTGCAATGCTTGAGGCAAACATGTTTCAACAAGACACTTTTGTTTGCAGTCCATCCTTGAATGGATAGTTTGGCCTACGAAGGAAATTGATGATGACAACGATGATGACTGCTCGCTTGAAGACAGTGCAGAGTAGCAAAGTAAGATGGTAAGTCTCTTAAAATCTCTTCAAAATTCCTTAAAAGTACTTGGACAATTCATGTCTGTGAGAAAATAAAGCTGGTTATTTAGTCAGCAATGTATGTTTAGGTCGAGCGAGCGTTAGCATTAGCCATCCTATGGGAAATTCTATTATACGTTAGCATCAAGCTTGTGGACTTATGCTTTACTGTCATTTTGCATAAGGTCATCGGGGAAAAGTCATAAAAGATTGATCTCTACTTTTATGGAATGATTATTATAAGATGGGGTCAATTCAGATCGATTTTATCAACCTAGCTCCAATTTAGGTTGTGTAATTTTTGGTATTTTATGGCATGTTAATTGCATACAAGATGCCGCTGATGTCCAAAATTTTCTGTGTTGCAGTATCATGTGAACAACAAAAAGCCCTTCTAAAAATTCTGGACGGGATGGGAAGTACTGCCCAGAGAAACAAGTTCTGAAGTGGTGAAAAGTCAAACTTTCCCAAAGTCCGCCACCTGTTTTGAGGGTACGTATTCCTGCACATTAACAAAACAATGAGTCATTTTTGGTGAATTCATAGTAAACCCATGGCTCATCTCCTCTAACATGGGTTTTGGTCTGGTTTAGGAGGGCTTTGCAGTACAAGATCTATTGAAGGTACACTGCATATTGCCGTGTTCTTGTCTGATTTTAGTTCCAATGCAGTTTTGTTCCCTACTATGCAGAAGTGCTCTCTTAAGTGTTAGATGATAAAAGAATAAATACTTAAGGTGGATAATCTGCATCTGTTTATTACATTAGTTCGTTTTTTTAAATCTGTTACAAAAATATCAGATCAGGACTCAGTGGCAGCAGATATTCAAACTCTCTCTAAATCTGACCTGGACCACAAAAACTCTGATCAGGACATCCCTACCTTTGTTGCTGGATCTTCTTGAGCAAATAATTCTTATCAGAGGCACGAAATGCCATCACTATATGCTAAAAACCAAGATCCTACTTAAGATTTATTCACACATTAGTCCAAATCAGTATTTATTTACGAACTTGTCTTTGTATAAAAACTAAAGTTTATCAGATAAAACATGGTTTGCCCCCAAAACAGTCAACATAAGCTAATTTGTGGTCCTCAGAAGAAAGTTTCATGCAAGTTAAAATTTGAATAAACACAGATGTACCTGTGAAAAGTCGTGCCCCACTCTCCTGTGCTGAAGCCAGATTTGCAGGGGTGAACGGTTGTTTGCCTTTCTCAGTCCGTGAAGGTTCCAGGCCTTTTTGAATGCGTGAAGATGCTGTTGAATGATGAAGAAACCATCTGTGCAGTGCATACAGGTACATTTCTTCACCAGGATTGAGCAGTCCCAGAATCTCAATCTCAGTAAAGATTATGTAGAAAAGGTCAAGGACATTTTCAGACACATCCCTTCAAAGGCGTTCAATTCATTAAGTAAGGTTGAAAAATAAACACAAGATAACTAATTTATTGACTGATACACTAAGAAGTGCAAAGTAATGCATGAGTGTGCTGTTTACTTGTGAAAATATGCTTAATAATGGATCACCGGTAACGCTTTCTTTTACAGTACAGTACTTACAGTGTACTTAAGTGGTATTTACATGGTACTTATAGTGTAACTACTGGGTACTTTCAGGGTACTTACATGGTACTTTATATGGAATTTACTGGGTACTTACAGTGTGTTTACATGGTACTTTCTATGGGACTTTACTGGGTACTTATATGGTACTTTTTGTGTCTACTCTGTACTTACATGGTACTTACTCTATATTTATATGGTACTTTTTGGTTCTTACCTATGTGGTACATACTGGGTATTTATAATATTCTTACTGGGTATTTACATTTTGTGCAAAGGTGTCTTTTATGGTACTTACCACATGTAAGAACAAGGTAAGTACAAATAAAGTACCTTGACCTTTAGGTCTGCACTCGCTGCACGTTTCATGGTATTTACCATCAATTTACCACAGAAACTACCCCTTAAGTACACTGAAACTGTAACTGTAAAAGAAAGTCAGCCCTATTTCCACTCAACTACATGGTACTTTCATTACTAAATACTGGGTATGTTCACTTGAATATTACTTGGTACTTACCCCTTAAGTACAGTGAAACTGTAACTGTAAAAGAAAGTCAGCCCTATTTCCACTCTATTACATGGTACTTTCAGTAGTAAATGGCACGTATTACCTTCCCGTACAGTGTACATACACACTTGGTATTCTGACCTCACCACATGAGACAATGCTAACCTGTTGGTAAGGGTAAAGTAACTACATTGTAAAAACATATTCTGGCCTGATTACTTCTTGTAACATGAGGCAAGTTTAAAGAGAAACAAGACAGCAGGGAAAACAACAATCTTTAATATGATACGTGTCTGCAGCATACAAAGTCTCATCACAATGAGATAGGTTTTAAGTACAAAACAGTACAAAGGAGCATTCTAAAAAACACATTATTGGCCCGAGGGTCGTGCTTTTTGTCCATCAAAATTCTTTCAGCAGAGTTTGGTAACGGTGCAGGACTTCTTCAGGGTTTGTAACTGCAAGAAAATTCACAATATGAGCTCAAGTGAACATAAAAAGCATAACGACTTTGATGAAATACAAAATATATTTTACTTATTTAATCATTTCTGTAATGAGTTTGATAAATTTCTGTGAATTCTTTATCGCTTTGACTGTAATGCTTGAAATTAATCAATTATCCTCATTTATGAACAGGACAATAAATTATTCACAACTTTATATTTTAGTTACATAAACAAGAACAACAAAAAAGAAATCAAAGAAAAAAAATCAAAATTGCCATAAAAAAATCTAATTAGTTTAGACAAAGAATGACAAAAGCAATGTTTTAATTGGCTATTGCTGTGTGTATTTCTTCTTTATAAATATTATTCGCACTATGTTTTCATTTTCAAACAGTTACAGTCACTGTTGGGTGGTATTGTGGTCTCCATCATATTTGAAAATAAATAAATAAATAAAAATAAAATAAAAACGGCGAAAGAAAAGAAAATGGGGAAAAGGCAGTTAAACTCTTCATTAATGTAAATAATATGTCCACTTGGTGGATTAAACTTACTTTAGCTTACTCTCCTGTGGCTTCACAGATTCGTCTGGAATGTCTTCTTCACCCCAGCTGATCTAAAGCGGTAAAAAGACGGAAGTACGTCATCATTATTTTAAATAAACGCCTTTCTTTGATTTTCCCAGAAAGACGTGCGCTCAGTCAAACGAGCACAGAACAACAGACGTTATCATTTAGGCTACGTGCTTGTTTTACGTGCCACTCTCCTGGTAAGTAACAACAATGTTTGTAGATTTTCATTACAAACTTTGAAAATGTATACATGAAATAACTGAATTATTGCAGTAAGGTAGACATGCTCTACGTCACGTTTCAAACACAGAGATAGTGGCTTGAAATCACGAGGTTAGCTTCTTTATAAAGTTTGATCAGTTTAAATATTTACATGTAATTTATCCAATATTTTAAAAAAACAAAAACACTGGCTTACCTGCCAGATGAAGAGAAATTCAAACTGTTGCGCGCGCCTCGAGGCTCTCTGGATTAATCTGCACGTTCACTTTGGGGGTAGTTGTGCTGCATTCAAGTGCACTGGGAATTTGCAACTTTACTTGCCCCAACCTACTTAACAAAAACACACACTCGGGGTGTTTTTAGTATTAAATTAAATATTTAGCCTTGTTGTTTTACATATTTTCCTGACATTATATAATATATTTTAAAACAAGTTCATTTTTAGAAAAAACATTTAAAAAAAGTTAAGTTTTGAATAATTTATTATGTTTTTAAATGAGGATAGTACTTGATTAATTTCAAGCATTACAGTCAAAGCGATAAAAAATTCAGAGATTTATCAAACTCATTACAGAAATGATTAAATAAGTAAAATTTATTTTGTATTTCATCAAAGTCATTATGCTTTTTATGTTCACTTGAGCTCATATTGTGAATTTTCTTGCAGTTACAAACCCTGAAGAAGTCCTGCACCGTTACCAAACTCTGCTGAAAGAATTTTGATGGACAAAAAGCATGACCCTCGGGCCAATAATGTGTTTTTTAGAATGCTCCTTTGTACTAATACGTGGTAATACGTGCCATTTACTACTGAAAGTACCATGTAATAGAGTGGAAATAGGGCTGACTTTCTTTTAGAGTTACAGTTTCATTGTACTTAAGGGGTAAGTACCAATTAATATTCAAGTGAACATACCCAGTATTTAGTAATGAAAGTACCATGTAGTTGAGTGGAAATAGGGCTGACTTTCTTTTACAGTTACAGTTTCAGTGTACTTAAGGGGTTTCTGTGGTAAATTCATGGTAAATACCATGAAACATGCAGGGAGTGCAGACCTAAAGGTCAAGGTACTTTATTTGTACTTACCTTGTTCTTACATGTGGTAAGTACCATAAAAGACACCCTTGCACAACATGTAAATACCCAGTAAGAATATTATAAATACCCAGTATGTACCACATAGGTATGAACCAAATAGTACCATATAAATATACAGTAAGTACCATGTAAGTACAGAGTAGACACAAAAAGTACCATGTAAGTACCCAGTAAATTCCATAAAAAGTACCATGTAAGTACCCTGAAAGTACCCAGTAGTTACACTATAAGTACCATGTAAATACCACTTAAGTACACTGTAAGTACTGTACTGTAAAAGAAAGCGTTACCGGATCACCTTATGTTAATAAAGGGACTTTATTATAAGGTGTTAACAACCAAACTAACATATTCAAGAAATTAGACCCGGAGAACTTAACCATATCCAAAACAAGCCAACACTGCAGACAAAGAGAGAGTCCTTGAAATTATGTGTGGCTATCACCAAGTGGCAGGCCGCTGTGACTGCTAAACAAGATCCACAGGTGAATGAGCAGAGTCACAGTTGGCCTTCACAAAAACCCATAGACATAAATAAATATTTCACTGGACAAAGCAGGTATGATGTCACCCATAGAAAATGCTTTACCCCCAGCTCCAGTGAAATTAAGCCAATTCAGTCACCATTTTTCCATGATCTGGGTTCTGCCATTTGGTGCCATTTAACACTGATTGGTCTAAGTCATGTTTCTAGGGCAACTACTGTTGCCAGTCATGAGTAATGACTAATTTACGCACCAATTTACCATTTACCAAGCCACTTTCACTGAAAGTGGCTTGGTAGAATCTGTCAATCAAATGTTGAGGTCATGGCCAGTGGACACCACATGCTTTTACTGAGGCACGAAGATGAAAAAGGTGTTTGAGCAATAAAGGTTATTCTGACCAACATAATTGCTGAGGAATAACTGTTTATTTCTCTGTAGAAGGCTATAGGATTTTGGCTATGTGGAGCCCCTGGGTGCTTCCTTTTTAAAATGTAAGGGGAGGTGTCAGTATGTCCAGTGATATATACTGACAACGCAAAAACCCAAAGAATAACATGAGAACAAAATAATCAAACAATCAAATCATGACTTTTGCTCCCTTTAAATTTGGGACAGTCTTTGATGTCAACTTGATCTTTGGCTCAATTTAAAGAAGCATCAGCATTTTATGCTCTGTGTGGAAGGTAGAAGAACGATTGAGGTTAGATCTTCTCTGCCACACCATGCAGGATCTGTGTTCACTAAAATCTTCCTTAAATTAATGTCATTATTCTCATGTCCTTTAGGTGGCTGTAGTCTCTCCTGCACAGTGTTAACAGTTTTTAGTCGGAAAATAATATGGATGTTACAAACATTAAGTAGAGTATTACTGTAAATTTGTTTATTAGGAGGGCCCTTTTGTTACTGGGAAAAGAGGATTTTTAAAAATTGTCATGCTGATACAGCACCCTTAACAAAACCTACATGCCTAAAACCTGCAATCTCAACCCTCTTCCCTTGCTGTCTTGCTGTGAGCCTATTAGGGCAGAGTTAATTAAACCACAAGTCATTACCACAGCAGGTTTGAGCTACAGAGAGGCAGAAAGGAGGAACCACTGCTGTACAATTACAAACTGACATTTACCTGCCCAATTTCAGCATATAGTGCTCAGCTGGCAGTCACTTTTAAATGTGCATACCTGATTTATGCTGCTGCTGTTCACTGCTTGAACACAATATGCAGCTAAGTCCCAACTTTACCTCTCAAGATGCATAAAATGAAGAACCCCCGTAACTGATGGGATGTAAAAAGAGAGGCAGGGTGGGGGTGTAATTTTAAAAGAATAGTCAGGATGGGAAACTGAGTTCATCAGTCTGTCGATCCACACAAGGTCATCAGGTGTGACTTGGTGGTTAAAAAGAAGCCCCTAATGCTGTCACTGCATCACACAGAGCTGACTAGTAAGGTAAGACCGGCCCCCTCAGCAGCTGTCAGATATGGAAGCCTGCCTTTACCTGCTGCGTTTCTATTATTCCTGCTGCCTGTTCTGGCACTTGAATGCTTCTGTTGCATATTAAACAGATTAATAGAACAATGCTCCAGGGAGACAGCCTGTCAATCTCAGCTAAAAACACAAAAGCAGAAAATTAAAAAGGCCTGTGGCTGAACTCCAGTACTGATAAAAAAAGAAGGGAAAAAGAGAGAGCAGAGAAAGCCAACAGATACTAAATATTTATTCTGGAATGCAAACATTTTGCACATAGACCACAATAGTGATGGCTGAAGTGACAATAAAAACGTATCCAAAATTAAATATTATCCAATATTGTAGAGACAAATTGAGTGTTTTGATGGGGGGGACTTGGATCTCGGAGGGCTTGCTTTAGTCCTGCTGTAATAGGCTCAGTGCACGTAACTAAGGAGTTCTACTTTCGCTGCCTTGAGTGTGAGGCCGACCATTTCCGGCTTGCGACTTTTAAAGCAGCGACACGGCAGATTTTCAGCGAAACACCATCTATGCATGACGTAACCCAGAGCAGTAGTGACACAAGATCGGAATGACCGTTTACATGAACAACGATCGGTATAACCCAGCTATGTCGATCGGAAATAAATTTTGATCCGAACGAGTCTGACCGGGGCAAAGTATTCCGAACGGCGTGTTTACATGATGCATTTTCTTTCCGATCAGGCTTTCTTTCCGATTGCTGCAAATACGAAACACGACTCGTCTTGCTTTGGTTAAGTCCTCCCGCCGTGTTCACCATCCATTCGGCTCTCACCGACACATCTACTGGAAAGCTATGAAAGCTTATAGTACGTTGTACTTTGACGAATTCGCAACAATGTTGTGATGTCTTTGTCAAGCGCTGAAACACCAAACGCCTCTCTTTTACCCGAAATCCGCTCCTATTAACTCAAAACTAGCAACTCAACAAAACTCCCCACAACAATAAAACAACCAACAGGAAGTTGTCGGCCTTACACTCGAAACACGGAAGTTAACCGGAAGTTCTATCCTGCACGTAGGCTATTGTGTCACTGCTTGGTATATATAGAAAACGGGAGTAAAATATGAATTGAATGCAGAAATAGTTGCGAATCAAATTGTTCAAATTAATTATTACACCCCCACTCAAATGTATTGCTTTCAGTATGCTTCCAAAGATAACTGCCACAATAGTGATGGCTGAAGTGAAAATAAAAACTTATCCAAAACTAAAAATGATCCAATATTGTAGAGACAAATTGGGTGTTTTGATGGGTGAATGACAGGTCAGGGTTAATAAATGAGAAGTTTACAAGTTTTGAGTAGTGATGGGCAAAACTAATCGAGGCTTTGAAACTTGAGCCGAGTAATCTCATACCCATATTGACCCATGTATTGATGTATATGGTGACCCATGGAGCCTGGCAAAGCGGCTGCATTGCTTTATTTGTTTAGGAAATAATTCAACATTTTGGTGCGTCATTGACAATAAAAGGGCCAGTGAAATGGCAAAGCATCTCACTCACATCTTGTATTTTTAGTTTGTCATTCTGCTTTTCCTGCAGCTAACCTGGCACAGGTCGAGAGCAAATTGTATATCAGTGTTGCCAAATAGGTGACATGTTTGGTGACAAATGGAGCTCCGAATAAGAGTGCTTGTGAAAGGGAACTTAATTTGCACCACTCAATTGGAGTTTCACACACTGAACCTAAAGGTAAAGAAAGAATGTAACTAAAGTGAATAACTGACCATCATTCACACCATCTGTTGAAATACAGTGTCCTATTTTAAAAGCCTCTCTAACTTCTTTTAGAAAAAATGCACTTTAGACAGAAAAAAGGAACAAACTTGGAAAACATCTACTGCATTTCAGCCACCTTTGGTCAGTTCGGGGATTGAACCCTCGACCTTGGCATTTTACCTCTAAAGCAGCTGAGCTAACTAGCCTATTAAAATGCATATGCTTGTCGTTACAAAGGTATTGGTAGAGATCAGCAAAGAAGTTTCATTACAGAAGCGATGCTACAAAACTGTCAAATCTCGAGACGTCTCCAAATTTAGGAAAAAAACATGTGCTTCCACCCAGTTTCAAGCTGGGCACCTTTGGGACATGAGGCGAACATGATAACCACTACACTACAGAAACCTCAGTAAGAAAGACATAAAATAACACACCTTGTTGGTGATTTCAGAGAAAAGAAGGGCCAAGGTATGTGTGTAAAATATGGAGAGAAATTAGACTCAGTCGGATTTGTGTGTGAGTAATTCTTGATTTGTGCGTAAATTAGGATTTGTGTATGCATATTCTTGCTTTGTGCGTGCGTAAATTGGATTTTGTATTTTTTTTCGTTTTATATTTTTTTAACTTATACACAAAACGTATTATGTGAGTAACAAATCACGCACAAATCCAAATTTATGCACAAATCCTAATTTATTTAATTTTCTCTCCATAGTAAAACAACAATTGCGGACGCAGAAACCTGTGTGATATTGTACACTAACAAGTTGTTTTATAAGATGTATGAGTGACTGAATGAAGGTGTTCAGGTCATGAAATTTTAATCGTTCTCAGCAATTAGATGAAGAACGCTATGGTAGATGGTCATACTACCATATGTGTATAATGCTTGTAATTCCCAATAACACTTGTGCTATCTTAGGCACTTTAACAGTGGGAGTTGGGTCATCTAGACCCCACAAGAGAGTGCGCTGAACCTTTTTTCTTCAATGATTTGTGATCTTCACTGGTGTCCATGGCTAACATGAAATCCTCTTCACCTTTGTCTTGGTAGGAATAGCACGTCAATGTAAGGGTGGGGTCATAGCATAGCACAAGGGATAATGAGGAGATCCACAGGATTTCTCCTTGGAACTACTTGGTGTATTTCCTCTTTGCTTCTGAGTTTGATTAAAATACTTGCTGAGGAATAGACAGAAAAAATGTCCATTGTCATGTAAGCTCTTAAACCCTAGTGCCACTCCAAGCTTTTTTAGCAAGCACGCAATGGTGACAGCATGAAGGTACAAACTTGGCATTTCAACATGTGCTAGCTACCAGTGTAGAACGCCTTTGGCCAGTATGGGGATTGAACAACACCATAACAATGGTTAGCAATTAACATCACCCAGTGAGGGTCCTTGGGCAAGACCCTTAACGCTACTGTCTACCTCACAATATGAGATACAGTAAACCACATGTCATGCTGGCTCAGACGTTCGCCTTGCCAAACAAGGTCTGCATCAGGTGCTGGGGGACCAGAGCACCCTGATGGAAAGTGGGCTACTGGAACACGACAGAAATGGACTAGATGTGAGAACAAGGTTCTGTTAGAATGCAACTACTCAAGTAATCCCAATCAAGGCTAACTGCCAAACAACTGGTAGCCCAATGCTTGAATATTCACAAGCGGCAACTTCCACCCTGAGCTTGGGTAGACAGCCCCAACAACTACAGATACGCTGAGCGAGGCAGCAACTGACCTGAAAGACAAGATCATGTCTAGAATGAACACTAGGCAACCCCAACACCAGCTACAACGTTTAAGTGATGTACCGCCTGAAAGTCTTCTGGAAACTGTGAATAAAGGATTGAGGGCAATTCCCACCACAACAATCATAGAAACCAATGAACTGCACCAGCAGTGATCCTTGAAATGCTTCGCTATAAGAGCAACCATGGGGGAAAACAATATCCACCATGGAAGCAACAGTTTGTGGCCAAAACCAAGGCAACTCGGAAGGATGTGAGTAAGCTGACAGAGGCTCAAAGAGGTACAAAGAGAAAGCAAGTACCTAAGAGATATAGCCAGATGCTCATACCTGAAGCACTGGAAGCTGCCAAACAAAGGCTCCTGGCCTTGAGCAGCCGCCTAAAGAAGTACACAAGAGACAATGAAGCCAGACGGATAAACAGGCTGTTCGCAACTCAACCTGCTAAGAGCGAGCGTGACATTGACTCTCTGATCCACACCACCAGGATCTACAGTACTGACATTGGGATGTCATTCGTTCTCGAGAAATGCAACCGGATGGTGATAAAGAGAGGCAAGGTAGTCCACACAGGAGGGGTCTCACTCCCAGAAGGAACAATAGCAGACATTGAGTACAGTTACAAGTACCTTGGAATTCCGCAGGCAAATGGCAACCTGGAGCAAGCAACAAGGAAAGCTGCAACAGCTAAATACCTCCAACGAGTAAGGCAAGTCCTGAGAAGCCAGCTCAATAGCAAGAACAAGACATGGGCAATAAACAGCTAGCACTGCCAGTTATAAGATACCCTGCAGGAATAATAAGATGGCCAAAGGAAGAGATAAAGACCATGAATGTGAAAACACAATACAAGGGGAAGTCCTTTCGGTGGCTGCTAGAAAATGACATTGGCTACACCATTTAATTAATAATCAAGGTTGAGGTTTAAAGAACTGCTTAGCTGAAAGTTCAGTGGACCCACCTTCAAGTAGTGATGACGACCACCTGGTTGGATTTGGTGTGCATTCTAAGAAGACCTGGAGGGATGTCTGGGAGAAAAGAGAAGATGGATATGCATCATTTATCCAGTAAACAGTGGGTTTCAGGCAGCAAAATGTTCCTGCTCCAGCAGTACCTGAAGAAGAATAAAGAGGCTCAGACTCAGAACCTGCTCTTCCTAAACCTTCTTCTAATCCTCCAGGTCTGTGGCAGACTAGACGTTCATGCTGACGTTAGTAAACATGGTAGAAATGATGTTTCACATATTTTCAGTGTCTTCTTTAGAGATGGAAGATGATAAAGAGTTGGAGAGAATGATGCTCTCTGTCTCTCCATCCAAACTCCTCCCTTTACAAGGTAAAATTAAATCACACACAAGTACACACTGAGTGTTAATTACTACTTTTGATTCCAACCTGTATTCTTTTTTCTTTTACTAAAGAGCAGGGACATGTAGTGAAGAGGATGACAGGACCAACATGTTTAGTAACAATCCCAACCCAGCCAAGTGAGAGGCACCAACGTGCATCACATCATGCATCACGTGTTGATTATGTTTCTGTATGTCGAGTAGTACTATTAGTTGAAAAACTGATACTATACTACATGTTAGTCTTAGATCAGTCCTTTCTTTAGACTAAGCACTTTTAAATGTGACTGTTTGAATAGAAGCATATTCATATGTTTGCTTTATTTTCTTTCAGGTTCACTGAGTAAAGATCTAGCTGCCGCCGCCGCTGCCGCTGGTACCTGATGGTTCTGTTGTAAACCAGGATCACCTTTTCCTTTCCTCTGTTTGCTGGTTGGCCACGTTCTCTTCTAATGCAGGTGTTTTGTGTGATTGCCTTGTGATGCTGAAGGTATTCATTGTTCGTCGTTGAGGGTAAATACAGAATTATTTTATTTGCATGGGTTTGGTATGAAAATGGTTGAAAGAAGCCAGTCTTAAAGAACACAATTAAAACAAAAGTACACGTCTCAACACGTCAGATTAAAGTGGTTACACATGGATTTTTACATCATAATGGTACCTTTCCTGGTCAATCAAGATATTAAAAAAGGAAAATAATTATTCATTTATTGATTTTCATACCTCACCTGTTCTGTTGAGCATGTTTTCTTGCATGGTTTTGAGTGTTTTGCACAATTACTAACAAATAACTCTAAATACTCTGGGCTTTAGTGATAGATATTTGTGTTTATCTGAATCCAGACCAGCCTGAGAGGTCCAGCTGTCCTGCTGCTACACATGCAGGTGAGTGTTGGGGATCATTTGTCAGCTTTACTGTGTTGCAGCTTCCTGTTTGTTTCTGACTGTCTTTTTTCACCAGTTTCTTCTGTATCAGTGAAGACTCCTCTGCCAGTACCACCAGAGTTGCTCGCTTTGGAACTGCCTCAAAGTGTCCAGGATAACACCTACAATCATTGCATTAACTTTGAACATTCAGAACAGCCTTCCTGACCCACAAAAAGGCAGTATGCAAAGCTGTGATGGATGAGCTGCGGAGGATAGCAAAGTCTCAAGGTGATATGGCCAATCAGCTAAATGAAGCTCTTCACCTAAAATACGAGCGTGCACACGTGGCTTATCTGGGGACAGTGAAGAATGTTCTGGATGGACTGCCTCATACAAGAGTACCATAGGGAGGAGGGCATGCTCAATCTGCTCCATCAAGGCACTTTTGGTGAGGTCTTGAGGGCTGACCACACCCGAAAGGTGGCGCAAAAGGGGGTACTGGCATCAGGCACAATGTCATCCTATGCAGTTATGAATGAAAACTAGATGATTTTGTCCTGGGTGATGCTGCAGTCAGAAAGCGACAAATCTCTGGAGCCAATGTACGACGGGCTGTCACGGCGTTACATTTCTTCAGCGCATTTCTGCAAGTACCAGTGGGTTGACAGGTGAGACAAAACTTTGTTTATTTTCCTTCAAATTTAATGGTTTTAACAGTAAATACGTGAAAAATATAAGTAAATATTGTTTTAAAAACAATCACTTTATTTGCACAATAAGCAATTTCCACGTGCTTTTCCTGCGTGCATGGACAGGGATTGCTGCTCTCCATTCAGGATCTCAAACTCCCAGCCTCAGGAGCATCTTCTCTGGGATTCCTGGAAGACCACAGAGGCTATAGTGGCTGAAGTAACATGCGAAGACTTCACCAATAGATGTAAAGCTGGACTTGTTTCACTGCATGCGGCAGTTCACCAGGGAGTGCTTCTTGGAACATCATCCACTTCACAGCTCCTTCTGAAAGTTCTTTTCGGCAGCTTTTTGTGTGGTGGACCAAAGTGACCTTCAGAGGCTGAAGGAGGCCTACACCTTCTGTGGGATCCTGCCAGCCAACCCCACAAAGCAGCATGTCGGGCCCCGCCTTTGCCAAATAGGGGGGTCCGGTTAAATTGTTACACCCAAAAGATTCAGGACCAGGGGAAGAGCGCCACACAGAAAACCCAAGGAACAATTGTTTTCAACTGCAATAATTTAATCCAATAAAAACATGCAGCCACAACACGACAAAGCCCAAACGGTTAAAACCTAAATAACTAAGACCAAATGTTTAAAAAGGTAGTAAAAACAGTAAAAACTTTAAAGAGGGACCTCATAAAAACATTGTTAAAAAATAGTTAAAAGAAATAGTCCATGAAGCACCAAGGAGACAGGTCCTGCAGTCAGCCACAGTCTTGTCGTTGTCCACCCTCGCAGGCGTGGTGGGGTGCTCCTCCCAACATCTACCTGCAGAGTGAGGATAGATCCTGCGAGTATCTCAGCTGTGAGGGGTAAACGGGCCTGGCTATATGCCGAGTGAGAGTGCCACTGGAAGGGTAGAGGATACTCACACGCCGGCAGGGCTCCTCACCCTGCCTATGAGTGTATGTCGCGCTGTGGCACTCCTGTCCTGGAGAAGACTCCTACACTGACTGCAGCTCCAGCCACACAGTTTGCTCCAGTGCTGTGTCCTTCAACAGCTACCAGCTGCTCTCTCTGTCCTTTCTCCTGCTGCCAGTGCAGCTTTATGGGTGGGGCCATCAGCTTACTGATTGGACACCCAGGTGTGTCCAATCTGGGACTCAGTCTTCGTGGGGGTGAAACAACACAAAACACAAAAACCAACTCCACCATAAAAGCATGCAAACAAAATTCAGAGAAGACTTCCTCCATCAAAACAAACTTCAACACAAAAGCATGCAAAAAATGACAGGAAAAGGTTTCACCACACAACAAGCACATCAGGGAGCACTGCCGCATCAAGATCCCAGAACCCAGAGAGCTGCTGGTGCAATTGTTTAGTGTTCTGAAGAGGTTCTTTTTGGAATCGGAACCAGATGGCGTACCACTGTTTAAGGCAACAATGTTGAAAGTGTGGAGGATTCAGCGCGTTCACATCCTCAGGGGCTGTCTGAGCGACCCGGAGGTGGGAGACGGGAGCCCACTTGAGATCAGACAGGTTAAATGTGGAACCCGAACCAAAATGAGTTTGACACCCCTGCTCTACAGACACGGGGGCACGTTACAGCTGAACCACATCAAGGGGGAAGTGGCAGTAGTACCGATCTGGATCCTGGGGCGAGGTACATCACAGCAGGAGGGATTTCATTTCCACTAGTCCAAATGGGTGACAGGAAATCAGGTCTCGACAGAACTTTTCCAGGCCCAAGGCATCACTGCAGTAGCTCGGTGGAACTTCCAGCGCCCTGTGAGCCTGAAGCAACCTGGTCTGAAGCTTCCTTCAGTTTTTAATCCAGCTCTGATTGCAGAGCTGAACAAGCTGTCAAAGGAAGTGACAGGACAAGCCCATGTATCCTGCCTTAGTCTTGTCACAGGCCGACACAGGGGAAAGGTTTGGACTGCAGTACGTGGCATTCTGGGGGGGCCCACACTAGTGCGGCGGGGCTGGCGGGTCGAGGGTCTCCGCTGAGGCAATGTGGTGCCCGGCCGGTTGGCACCGCCTCGTTCCCGTCAAACCTGACCAAACTCTTCTAGAACGGCCGTTTGAGGAGTGGGAGGCCTGGGCTTGCTCCGGGGCGGTGTCGGCGCCTCGGTGGGGCCCCTGGGCTGGAGTGAGCCTGGCCCCTCTGCTGGGGCTGGGGGCGGCTGTTTACGGCCACGGGGCGGTCTACCAGCTGTCCCCAACACCCCCTTCCTCATATAACCTTATATTAGGTTGAGGTGGGGTCTAGCCTGCGATGTGCCTTGGGAGCTACTTGGCAGTGGCCCCCTCTATAGTTACCGTATGGAGTGGGCCCCCTTTTCGGTTTATTTGCACCTTAGACATGTAGGGGTCCTTGGTAGGGGTGCTTGGACATCACTGCCAGCAAGCAGCAGATGTCCTCTGCTTCCTTCCGCCAATTTAACACTTTGTAGACATTTAGGGCCCCTTGGTGGGGAGGTGAGGGACATCACTGCTGAGTAATCAGGAGATGTCTGGTGCCCTACTACGCTAATTTTAACTGCACTTATAGTACACACACCCCTCCTTCAATGTATACATTCCAACATAAATACACACATGCACACACACACCCTCTCAAACACACATACACGCACACACATTTTGCAAGGAAGATTGGGACCTGGGTCCATCTGTCCTACCCCTCCTGGTGGGAGTGCGGGCCTGTAGCGGCATTGTCCCTGGGTGCCGGCTTCCTGGGCCCGGCGGTGCTCTCTCCGAGCGGTGGGGTTCACATTACACCTGGGCCGGGGGTGTTCGTGTCCCTGGGGTGTGTCTGGTCCTTGCCCTGAGCGCTGGTGACAAACTTCCAACAGTGGCTGAGCCTGAATTAGGACCATATTTAACACCCCTTGTGGGCCCCCTTTTCCCAGGTTCCCCCTCCTGGGGCGGGCGGGCCCCTGCTCCTCCTGGACCAACGATGGGCAGATTGGGTAGCTGTGAGCAGGCGGGTCTCCCCTGAAGTGTCCTGGCTTTCGTACCTGGGGTTGGGGCGGGGATGCCCGAACTCCTGGGTGGTGGTGGGGTGCTGCGTCTGGGGCTGTGGGCGTCCTTCTCCGTGGGGCCCTGCGTTGGAGGCTCTCCAGCGGCGGGGGCTGCCTGGTTGGGCTGGGGCGGCGCTCTCTTTCCTCCACGCCTCACTCTCTGGCTCTAGGGGCCTTGCGCGTCCCTGCTGGCCCGGCCTGGTGGCGGTCTTGGTGCTCCCGGGGCGGTTGTTCCCTGCCTGTTCCGTGTGGCGTTGGGGATTCGGCTGCCGCTGCGTGGTATTGGGGTGGGGATGGCTGGGCACTCTCCCTCCTTCTTTTCACGTTCCTACATCCATTTTAGAAGAATATAAACACTCACTGAGCACAGGTGTTAGCTCACCTTTGCACATTAACAGTTTTGCATGATTGAATGACTGAAATATTTCACTAGTTGGTTTTGAGCATAAGTATAGTGTGAACACTATCTGTGTTTGTGTGCATGTCAAACATGGGGACATTTTGCAGCTAACAGGTGTGTTGATAACATTTGAGTGTGTGTGTGGACAGGCCCACGCCCTTTTGGTACTACATCTGAACCACCGTGTGATAAGCAACCCAGTAAACTTGTTGCTTTATGCTGCTTCATGGTCTTATCCTCCCCTCCCATTGTATCACTCTCCTACCCCCTCTCTCTCTAACGTCCCTCTCTTTTCTTCCCTTCTTTCCTTTTCCGTCCGGTCCAACACCCAAAATTTTCAAACATGTTGAAATTAATAAAGTTTGGCCTCAATTCCAAAAGGGGTTTATTCAGACATACCTCTGGTTTGTCTGAAGATTAATAACCCCTCTTGTTAAAGTAAAATATGTCCAGCAAGAGGCCCTCAGCTCTCATCACCAAACCTACCCAGCTGTTGGACAGGACAAAAGTTAAAAAAAAAAAAAGAAGGGACAGGACAAACCAAGTATCCTACATTAGTCTTGTCACAGGCTGACACAGGGGAAAGGTTTGGACTGCAGTACGTGGAGCCTGCGTGCCGTCCGGTTCTTCTTCACTGGGACAAACACAAGTCTCAGAGAGACCCGGTTGTGGAGAAAGAAGAGTGATTCTCTTCAGAGCCACCTCCTTCCAATGAAACGGTTATCGACCTGCCTGAAGAATATGGAGAAGAACACTCTGCTCTTGTAAATTTGTTGTAACAAACATCCTCACTCTATTACAATAAAACTGCAGCTACATAACAAGTTTATAAACTAACTGAATGGTCAGGATAACGTCTTAGGTGTGGTTGCTAATGACTCACTAGCAATGACCCAAGCCCCTGAAGTGAAAGGTAATTTAGTTCAAATTTTCAGCCTTTTTTAATTTATTTGTGCATTGCATTCAAGGAAAGAGAAGTGAGAAGGGTTAACTTATCTCTGTCTTCCTCTCCATCAGATGTCTCAAACACCACTGCCACTGCCTTTTGCTGCCTCTCCACGCGCAGCTCTCACTTGTCCTATCATAGCAGGTGGTCTGCTTTTTGTCCTGGACCATTCTCGTTGAACAAATCCAATGAGGGATGCCATTGATGTCCCTTCTGGCAAGCATCACGGACAAAGGGACTTTCTGAGCAGAAGATAGGCATGAGCCTGCTGCCCTTGTTCAATCCCAACAACCTCCTTCACCGCACCACTAAACAGCACATCTACGTGAAGAGCATGGCAAAGATGATTAACAGAAGTTCGTCTATGAACACTAGCCCCGAAAAACTTTGAGATCCAGCAGCTGTGGCATAGGTTCACTGAAGGAAGTGAAACTCTCACTGTGCCAGTTGTGACTCTCCCTCCTGCTTAAACCAGATGAAGCTCCTCTAACTAAGACTGACGTTGAAAAAACGGTGAAGGAGATTGTAGGTCTGCAGCAACAACAGCAGAAACCTGGAAAAAAATGACAAGGAACTGTCTTGCTTGTGAGCAGCCAAAGCCTCGTTACCTTGGTGATGGATCTTCTGTTCATTTCTTGTATAAGTCTGGGGATGTGAGATACTTCTACTGCTCCAAAAAAGTACTCCAGATCTATGCAGCAGAAAGCCTTACCAACCCTAGGATGCCATTTGCGGGCTTGCTGCCACATACATTTTTGAAGAGAGTTAAAGGCTGCAAAGCAATGATCTGCTGTGCAAGAAAGGGTTTTGGAGGACCGACAGAAAGAAAGGAAGGCAAGGGGCAACATCCCAGTGGTGGGTCTGTGCAGGTTCTGCCACAAACCATAAACAGTCCAGAAAGTCCACATACACCGGGTTCCCTGGTCTTGTGGGGAAGTATGTTTACTGTCCTGCCAGAGTCTTGTCCCTCCACCGGGCAAATGGGATGACTCAAGAAATGACCTGGGAGCAGTTCTCTCAGTCTCCTTTTTATGAGGCTGAAAAGATGGGGTGGAGCTGCTGGCGGCAAACAAAGAGGGGAAAGATAGCTTCTATGTGTGATTCAGAGATTGCTGGTTCTTTTATATATTTGTTACAGCCCCGACAGGCAAACCTGTCCCAGTCTAGGGAAAAATCACAAAGGGGCCAGAACATATGAGAAATGGACACCATTATGTTAAGGAACACAGTTTATTGGGAGGAAGAAAGAACCTGTGTCCTGTAAAACAAAAACAAAAATACTGTGCTGGTCCCAACAAAAGACAAAACAGAGGAATTGGACCCTTGGCCAAACATAAAATAAGTCGGGGAGACAACTGACCCAGCTCGCGTTGACCAAATCAGAGTCAACAGCTCCTGCTAAATCACCCTATGAATCCCGCCAAATACTTCAAGACTACCAAGGTCCAACCCCAAACTAAAATAACAAAACCCAGCAGCATAAAGGCCCCTATATTCGCCAGGCGTTTTTCGCCAGCGTTTTTGTGTTCACACCCAGGCGATTTTCGCTGACGATGAGCCGAGCGAACATGCAATTTCATTCCCTGACATTAGATGGTGCTTAATGTAAAGCAGAAATACTGCTGTACACAAGGTGGCGCTGCTCAACTTTACGCTTCTTAAAGTCGCTTTTCACTCAGAAACAAGTATTCTGTAGCTTGTCAAATTATACAAAAGAAAACATGAATATTTCAAGCACCAGTAGCTCCAACTGGTGCTTGGTTCGGGGATATTTTAGAATGTCCGTCGTTATTTCTTCGCGGCAGTGTAGAAGCGCGCAAATCTATCTTCTTTGCTGGTATGTACTCAGCGGGGGCAGTTTTGTGTTTGAGCGCTAAGTTGTGTTTACTGTAACTTCGAAGTTCAGACACGTGTGCAAAAGCGCCATTCTCATTGGTCGAATAGATTTCGACGCGGCGCGTCAGACCAAAAAACGAACCGAGGCGTTTTTAAAAAGTGGCGCTTTGGCGCGTGGCGTTTCTTCGCGTCGGTGTGCACACTCACATTGGTGCCCTTTGTTTAGTCACGAAGCGTTAAATGTCGGTGAAAATCGCCTGCTCTGCTCTGCTCTGCTCTGCTCTGCTCTGCTCTGCTCTGCTCTGCTCTGCTCTGCTCTGCTCTGCTCTGCTCTGCTCTGCTCTGCTCTGCTCTGCTCTGCTCTGCTCTGCTCTGCCTCTCCTTGGTTGAGGCCTCCTCTGACTTAAATACCTGGCAGATGCTGATCAAGATCATTGGCCACACCTGCCAGGTGAGCAGAATGAACGGGAATGCAGCAAAGCAAAAGCAGCAAGACATAACAATTTTACTAGATAAAAAGTTAAGCTGTTCTATTTGTTATCAAAAGATCTAGCTGTTTTGACCTCGTTTGTCTCATTTTACCTCAGCTTGTCATATTGGATATTAAAACATATTAAAATGTCAAAATCTCTGCTAAACCTGTGTATATGTTTTCCTGTATTAACCTCTCTTCATGATCACACACACTGATTATGATAAGACTCCTTCTGTTATCCTTCAATGTGAAAATATTTGTCATTTAGTTTGTGAAATCTAGTTTGTAAAAACGGTTTTCTTACATTTTTATTCTTAAATTGTTTAGTTTTGATAGAGCAACTATATTTACTACTTCCTCAATTCATTTTACATCTTTAAAGTACTTGTATTAATTTTTGGGCTGTTTAAATCCTTCTGCCCTTTAATTGTAAATAGGTGGTTGAACATTTCGATACATTTTGTGTTAAATACTGTGTTTTATTCATTTATTCATTCATGTTAATATCCTAATAAAGCATGGCTGAAATTGAAATGAGCAACAGATCACGACTGTTATTTGGCACAAAGAAAGACGGGATAGAAGTAGAAAACTATAATTATGAAATGTCATTTTCAGCTTACCAAAAATAACATTTATTATACCGTAACTTCTGACTGACATCAATTCAATTCAATTCAACTTTATTTGTATAGCCCAAATTTACAACAACAGTCGTCTCATTGGGCTTCGTATCGGTAATTGAAAAGTTAAACATAAAATCAAAAGGATCATGAATACATGGAATTCAATAGGAAAATACTAAATAGAACTAACAAACTGACTAAGCTAAACTGGACATCCCTGCCAATCCCCTGGACCCTCCTTTACAGTAAAGAAAAACTCCTAAAAAAACAGATTCCGGAAAAAACGAAGAAACCTCAGGGGTGTCCACATTAAGGAGGGATCCTACCCCAGGACGGACAGGCGATTTCCCAGAACTCATAGAGAAGAATAAACTTATCTAAGTTTACAACAGACGAGCTTCATCCAGACGGAGTTGGGGGGACGGCCGGGCGAAGTCGAGCCGGAGACAGGAACCACAGCCAGGTGTAGGAGGAGCAGGAGAAGAGACGAGATACTCTGTCAGGAACAGGAGAACGGATGAGCCAACTGGAATCTGGAAGCACTCCCACTCTGAAGGAGGGGATGGGAAAAGAGAAACAATAGATAAATCTCACTGCACCAAACAGAGGCATGGAGAACTAAATGATGAATAATGATCCAAGAATAGAGGAGGGTAGATGGGAAAAGAGGGCAGAACCCCAGAGCACCGTAGTTACCCCAGCTTCAACTTCTAGCAGCCTACTAACATTTATTGTTATTGTTAAGTTTAATTTTAACATATTACAATAAGGTAAATATTCTCTAAATACTAACTAGTCTGACAATAAGCCGGTCCAAAGAGGAATGTTTTCAGTCTAACTTTAAATGTGGCTTGAGTCGGCCTCTCTTACATGATCTGAGTTTATGCATAAAACAGGAGCTTGGTGGCTAGCAGCTCTACCTCAACTGTACTTTTACTAATTCTAGGAACCACAAGCAGTCCTGCATTTTGCGAGCAAAGTGTTCTGTTTGGATGGTAAGGCACTATGAGATCTTTAATATAGGATGGGGCCACACCATGTAGGGCCTTATAGGTTAACGGGAGGATTTTGAACTTGATTCTAGGATCAACTGGGAGCCAATCGAGCAAAACTAACACAGGAGTGATGTGATCTCTTCTGCTAGTTCCTGCTAACAATCTAGCTGCTGCGTTCTGAACAAGCTGGAGACTTCTTAAGGAACTCTTAGGACACGCTGCTAACAAAGAGTTACAGTAATCCAGCCTCGGCACGTAACAAATCATGGATAGGTTTTCAGCATCACTCTTAGAAAGTATTATATTTCTGATCTTGGCAATATTCCACAAGTGAAAAGACATTCTGCATACAGAGATATGTGAGCCTTAAATGATAAATCTGGTCAACCCCCCCAGGGTTTCTAACTGTGGAATTGGAGGCTATATATGCCATCCAGGAGACTATCTGACCAGACAGAGGCATCTCTGGGGTTTTAGGACCAAGTATAATGACCTCAGTATTTTCTGGGTTCAAGAAGAGGTAATTAATTGTCATCCAGGTCTTGATGTCTCTGATGCAGGCGTTTGGTTTCTCTATCTGGTCATTCTGGTCAGGTTTCATGGATAAATACAATGGTGTATCGTCGGCATAACAGTGAAAATAATGCTGTTTCCTGATTATGTTTCCTAGGGTAGCATATAAAGCATAAACAGGATGGGTCCTAAAACTGAGCCCTGTGGGACTCCGTAGCTAACTCGAGTGCACTGAGGACTGTCCACATTTACATTAGCGATCTGATACCTATCGGATAAATAGGATTTATACCACTGGAAGGCAGATCCTCTGATCCCTATTATAGGTAAGATCGGGCCTAAAAATCCTTGTACAACTGGTATGAGCATTCGCGAACCCGGTCCGAACCCGACCAATTAACTTGATTTGCAGGCCCGAAGCAAACCCGAAAGTTCAATTTATCCCATAGTATTTTTGGCAGTAAAACAACGCCAGATTTCTTAAAGGTAAAAAAATCTACTTATTTTTATGATCATGAAAGTTATTTTCTTTCAAACAGAGTGGTCGCTGCAGCGCGCGCGTTGTCAAGCTCGCTGTTGTGGCATGAGTTCCGCTGACATCTTTGTATGAGTTCTCCATGATAAATGTATTTTCTTGAAATAACGCTGGAACACAGAATAAAAGGCCAGACAAGAGAGAGTGAGAGATATCTTGATGCGCGCTAGCTTCATTAGGCGGAGAAATTCTACAGCCTCGGCGTGTGTTTGCCTTTTCAGTTCCCTGTCTTAAGTTTATCCTTGACTTCTTGCTGCTCCATATCAGGGATACCTAAGCAAAATAGTGCAGACTTGCGGAGGGAAGATTACATTCACGACACGTGCGCAGAGCTGCGGGTGGCTGACGCCCCCCTCTTTCAGCCAGTTGCTGGACCACAGTGTATGTCAATCAACGGTGGGCTGGTGACTTGGGGGCGGGGTCTACCTGCGTGTGTATGTGTGTGCGTTCTGTAAACGTTCTCCCTCTGAGTAAGAAGAAGCTGGCTGTGCCTTTTGGTTCGTACGGTAACCGTTCTGACATACAGGAATAATAAAGAGGCTGTTTACGACAACCACCCGCTAAGAATAGCTTTGCAGCCATTAAAATATATTAATTAAAAAGTCAGCGAGAGAGAAGCCCGGCCCGAACCGACCCGAGCGTAATGATTGTCATTTAGTGCCCGACCCAAATTTTGGGTCGGGCGGGTTCTGACTCGGGCTTAAGATTTTACCTCTAATTCCTACGTCATGCTCTAATCTTTGGAGTAAAATACTGTGGTCGATAGTGTCAAAGAAGGCTGCACTGAGGTCTAACAGGACCAGAATAGACAGTTGTCCCTTTTCTGACGCCAATAACAAGTCATTAGAGACTCTAACTAGTGCAGTTTCCGTACTGTGGTGGGGTCTAAACCCCAACTGAAAGTCTTCAAAGTGGCAGTTGTCCTGTAGGTGGCAGTAAAGCTGCTTAACTACAACTCTTTCTAGGATTTTAGAAATAAAGAGGAGGTTTGTTATTGCTCTATAGTTGGCCAGATACAGGGTCTGACTGGGCTTTTTAGCCTGTTCTGGGCTAGTAGGAATAACTTGATTTAACTTATGTTTAATATTTGAGATTTTACTATCGAAAAATGTTAGAAAATCATCAGAGCTGAGAGAAACAGGAACATGTGGTTCTACTGAGCTCTGACTGCGTATTAGCAATAGTGCTAAAGAAATCTTGGATTGTTTCCATTCTCTGATATTAAAGGTTGAATAGTACTGGCTTCTAGCTCTGCGCAGAGCTTTTTTTATAATTTAATGAGCTATGTTTCCAGATATCCAGAGACTGCTCTGAACCGGATGTATTCTCTTTCCAACTTACGGGTTACTTGTTTAAGAGATCGTGTTTCAGCGTTAAACCACGGTGCTACTCGGTTTGTCTGACGAACTTAGGTTTCAAGGGGGCAACAACATGGAGTGTACTCCAGAGGGCTTGTAAGGCATCATTAACAAACTGGTCATTTATACTAGGACTGATACTATGGGAGCTGGACTCAGAGTATTTTCTCAGAATATCACTAAGTACTGGCTGAACTGTGTTTAAACTCAGACTGGGGCGGTCGATTACCGGTTCTTCTAAGCCAGTGGTTGCCAAACTGGGGGGCGCGCCCCCTAGGGAGTGCGAGGGTATTGTGCAGGGCGCAGCAGAGTTTAGAAACCAAGGATTTGTATGTTTGTGTCAGTGTGTGTGTGT
The DNA here is from genome assembly GCA_037389245.1 of Oryzias sinensis. Classification (NCBI taxonomy): domain Eukaryota; kingdom Metazoa; phylum Chordata; class Actinopteri; order Beloniformes; family Adrianichthyidae; genus Oryzias; species Oryzias sinensis. The sequence continues at coordinate 27,985,236 of CM074488.1, forward strand.
GTGGGTGGGGGGGGGGGGGCTCGAAAATATTCTAATCTTCAGAAAGGGGGGCCCTGCAGAAAACGTTTGGGAACCACTGTTCTAGCTGTTTCTTATTCACTGGGGCAGAAGGATGTTCTAATGTAAACTGGAAGGTAATCAGAAAGTGATCAGCAATGATGTTAAGAGGTTAAGAGGAAGAACACTCAGCTGGGTTAGAACAAGGTCCAGTGTGTGCTTATGACAGTGAGTGGGTTCATTCACACTTTGGGAGAAATCAACATCATCTAATAAAGCTGCAAAAGCCTTTCTTAGACAGTCACTGGGGTCATCAACATGAATATTAAAATCCCCTATTATTATAGTTTGATCAGAATCTAAGACAATAGTCGATAGGAAGTCGGAAAACTCAGTTAAAAATTCTGAATATGGGCAGGGGCGATAAATAAAGTCGGTGTCAGACCGTGGAACAAGTGAACATAAAAATGAAGCTCAGAGACGCTAGTCTTTCTGCCATTTTGCGGCAGTATCAGACTACTTCTCCCATGATGCATTGGGTTAAAGGGACAGCGCCTCAACGTACAATGAGTCTTCGTTGTTAAACGTCTTGAAACCACAACGAACATACAGTTTGTAAATTTCCTAACTCAACTTGTATTACATCTTCTAGAAAAAGATCCTGCAACTTCCTGCTTTTCCTGCCACAATTATCACAAAAATGCTCGTCAGCATGCCGGGGGCTGTAGATCAAAACAGACTATGAATTTCTGCTTTTTTTTTTTTTTTTGGATGCTGGTGTGCCGCACGGATTTTTGTCAAGGTCAAAGTGTGCAGTGGCTCAAAAAGGTTGAAAAACACTGCTCTAGACCATCTGAGCTAACTGGCCTTTGACAGTGTGTTTGCTTATCATTACAAAGGTATTGGTAGAGACATGATCAGCAAAGAAGTTGCGTTCATATAATGAAGTGATTGAAAGTAAAAGCAAATATTACATGAAATGTTATAAAAAAGTGGTTTGGTCTTCAAAAATTTTATTTTGTGTATATAAAACCTTCCTTGCAATCTTCCTCTTTCGGCTTTTCCCCATCAGGGGTCGCCACAGCGAACAAGTCGCATGATGGCACAGCAATGTTTCACGCGGATGCCCTTCCTAGCGCAACCTTCTCAAAACAGCAGATAGGACCAGCACAGAAGTAGAGGGAACGGGGCATAGCCAGTTGAACCCTGGTTTCACGGACGGAAGGCGCCGCAAACCAGCACGAGCTAAACCGGCTCCCGTATAAAACCTTCCTTGCAATATCAGGATATTAAGAGCTGTATTTTCTGGTCTATTATATGATACCACACGGGCCAGACATTTTTAGTGTTAATGAACTGGCATTGCAATTTGGAAAAAATACCAAGCGGGAACTCATCCCAGAATGTTTTTAACATTTCCACAGTTAAAGAATAAATGATCCAGCGTCTCAGTGTCATTCAAACAAAAACTGCAGTCATTCTCTTTAAACCCAAAAGCGAATTCTCAAAATTCCTTGGATGGAGTGCGGCGTCACTAAGTAGTAAAATGCGCTAAGCGTAAATCGCTCTCTAAGTAGTTTGTCAGCACAATTGTTACCGTGTGGTGACATCATCGTTGGTCGAAGGACCCCCGAAGTACCCCGAGAACATCCGGCAGCCCGAGTCGATCTGGTACCCACAAAGTAAATCCTGCAGTCTTTAACCTAAGTGTTCTCAATCTGCTTATGCTTCCTGAGAAGCCTGGCATGTTTGGCGATTTCAGAATTCCTTCTGGTCAGATGGTCGTTCAGATAAGCAGCAGATACCTTCAGGTTCTTCCTTTGATTCATCATAGCTAGCTTGTGTTTCTGATTCACAAACCTGATGAGGATCGCTGGTTTATCCATTCCTGTCTCCTGGGGTGCGGGTGGCAGGTCTCGATGGTATTTAAATACAGGGAAATCCCTTTAGACGTGAGAAATGATTCCACTTGGTGTTCCAGAGACTCTCCACCGCTCTCTGTTTCAGCACTGCTAGCGCTATTAGCATTAGCAATGCTAACTCCAGCTGCATTTAGCTTTGCCCGATGTTTGACTGGTTCTACAGTGAGAATGACATTATTCATCCTTACTTGTTGTTCCACATCGTCCAGTCTTTTCTCCAGAATGTCAACGCGGTTTTCTCGTTGCTCGTTTTGAGCTCGGAATCTTTGGCGGTCCTCCATTAGTTCCAAAAGTGGAGCTAGCTTCGCTGTCACTTGTTCCATAAAGGGATACAACGCAGCTTGGATGTCATCAAGAGTCTTTTTAAAGTCTTTGTAGTCAGGGTTTTTCTTAGGGACCATGGTCAGCTCTCTATTTTTGGAGAAAATCAACTTTTTAAGTCATTTGAAGATAGTTGTATAGCCACAGTGAGCCACACGCGTCTGTGCTGTAACCCGAACTGGAAATTTGGATAAGCAGCAGATGACCCAACTACCAACGTTAAAGTGCCTAGGATAGCAGAAGGGTTAAGATGAGGATTTTTTTCTATAATCAGTGTCAAACTACGACCTGTTGTCACTTGATCAGTGCAAGGTATGTCTTGAGCAAAGACATGCTGTAGCGCTGTGTTTATTGTCAAGTCTCCAAATGGTCCCTCTCCAAATGTTGCTCACCAAAAGAATGTTCTGCCCAGTTTCTAGCTGGGGACCTTTCCCGTGTGAGGCGAACGTGATAGCCACTACGCTACAGAAGCCTTAGTAACTGACACTATAAAATAACACACCTTGTTGGTGACTTTAGAGAAAAGAAGGATGCGTTGTAATGAAGTAAAGCGACAATTCTTGGACTCCGAAACCTAATGTGACCTTGTACACTAACAGTTGTTTTACAAGATGTATGAGAGGCTGAATGAAGGTGTTCAGGTCCCCAAGTATCCACAGAATTTCCCCTTGGAACAAATTGGTGTTTCCTCTTTGAGTCTAATAATTTGGGCAAATTGCTTATTGTGGAATAGACAGAAAATGGCTATTGTCATATAAGCTGAGCCAATGATCCACTGATGACAGCACGAAGTTACAAACTTGGCATTTCCACATGTACTAGTTATTACAGTAGCATGCTTTTGGCCAGTATGGGGATTGAACAAACAACTTTGGCATTATTAACACCATGCTCTAAACCATCTGAGCTAACTGGCCTTTTACAGTGTGTTTGGTTGTCATTATAAAAGCAAATGATCAGCAAAGAAGTTCCGCTACAGCAGCAGTGTTGTGTCTCCAATTTAAGAACAAAACACATGCTTATGCCGAGTAAACCTAAAGAAACCTAAAAAAACCTCATAGGGCGCTAGAATTATTTATTTGCCCTGTAAGATAGTTCAGAGAAAATGAATAAGAAACATTGCATGCAAGCCAAAATCTTGAGTTAAATACTTATCCTTTTCAATTCATCATGAGGTTTAAATACTTTTTCTTAGGAATGTGACCCATGTTTTACCGCCTTGAGATGATCCCATATGAAGGATTTGTATCTGGGAATGGATGGACAATACTTTCTTTGCACAGTTTTCAATACTCATTGTTCGACTGCCACTTGTTGTCACTTGTGTACTGGAAGATACGTCTAGAGCAAAGAAATTCTCTAGGATTATGCTTATTGTCAAAACTCCTAGTGGTCTGTCTTTGATTTTTCACACAAGGTTAATGTTTCTAACTTTTTGCACTAAAATACATCAGAAAATATAAATACAGGTGATTAAAGAGAACTGAAATATAACAATTCTAAAATCAGTGGTGCTTTAACCTATTGGCACAAGTAGATCCTACTTAAGTTTGGATCTACTTAAAAGTATCAAAATGAATGATTTTTTCCCCTTGTAATAAATTCAGGCGTCAAGGGTTTAAGACCTGACTGCAGAGATCTCTGATTACAGAAACAGATCTTTGTTTACCACAGGTGTAATAACTGAGCAGCTCACCCTACAAAACAGCCCTTTTAGGCCTCCTACAACAGTATGTGCATACTCTAATATGAATAATGTTTCTCCTCCAAGTTCCCCCTATAATAAATGGAGTGCCATTTTGCACAATGGCAAAGTAAGGCCTGTATTGATTAACTATCATCATCGACTCTCAACGCCTGCTTCCTTGATTTATGATTGTCTGTTATTTTTTCATTATCTGTCAAATCCGTCTTGTCTCTCTCTAGGACTGAGGTCGGCCTCAGCAAACAGTAAACATTGAACTCCCCCATCCCCAGTCCCCACCAACACACAAAAAGAAGTGGCCATTATTTCATGTAAAGTAGAGCTCCACAGTGCAGATAGAAATGCATGCAGGCAGGTTTAACAGCAGGTTAAGAAAGGACGGTGCCATTTTTCAGTTTTCAATAGTATTTTTTAAGTTACTTCAAACAGAAATACAATAACAAGTTTCTTATTTTGAAGTTACTTTCTTTGTTATAATAGTAGAATTTAATGTGACAAGGTACCACAAGATATAAACATATAGAAAAGTGCAATTTGGTTCACTAATTAGTAATGCTATAATTTGTTTTTTGGAAAAGTGAAAGCAAAGGAAGCACATTTGGAAAGCTATTCTTCGATTTAATCAGTTTCGTTAATAAACAAACAAAAATGTTGAGTATCTGCTTAGAAACAGAGAAGATAGACCAAGCAGAAAGGCTGAAGCCTGTGTGCCTCAGAAATATGACAAAGTCCGAACAAATCGTTTACCTAACTCCGCATAAACAAGACAGTTGTCCATTCCAGTTTCTCGAGGTATAAACTCGAGTCACATGACTCACATTCGAGTCAGATTCAAGTCATAAATTTGATAACTTCAAAATTGGTTTGACAATATAAAAAAAGACTTGCAACTCGACTTTGACTTTAACACCAGTAACTCAAAACTTCACTTGGATTTGAGCCTTTTGACTAACAAAGACTGTCTACTTACTCTGACTCCCAGAAATTTAACAGTATGTTAACATAGATGACTTTCTCTCCCTATCTTTGTGCATGTTTACATCTGTGTGAGCTGTGGGGACAACATCCAATCAAGTTAGTTCTGCAGTGTTTTGATCCAACCAATCAAATTGCAGGACAACTACTGAAGATGATCAGTCAAATGAAAAAATCTGTTTGCAAAAATTATTCTTCAAAGTAAACATTTTTTAGTTTTAAACTAAACTCGATTTGCAGATAATGGACAGAAACTCAACAGCTTTGTCCAACGTAGGAATGAAAGCTGGTACTTTCTTGATATGACTCCTGGATTTCCCCTGCCTTCATCTGGCCCTATTGACTCTCCTTCTGACCATTAGATCTGTCTCTCTCTTTTGGATGTTGGTTTCTGTATATATGTACTGTAGTTGTGTGCCTGGTCACACGTCTGTCACTGTCTTACAAAGTGGATTTGTTTTTGACAGTGTCAGTCGCTCCACACACTGTTAAACTCTAAAGTTCTACCATCTATTTCAATTCACTGTGTTCTGGTTATGTAGTCGCCTGATTTTGGTTGTTCTCTGTTGCTCTGTTTTTTTGCTTTGTTTTTTTTTTCCTGGGAGGTATTCCAGAAGGCATGTTTAAACTAGCCTGACTTTAACCCTGAACTCTGGCTGAAATCCACCTGAACTTACTTACTCGTATGTAAACTCAAAGAAAACCGATATGAGTTAGCGTAAATAAATATTCTCGACTTGGTAACCCTGGGTTAATGGGTTAATGTATGCGCACAGCAAGAACATAAAGACATTCTCAATGGATAGCCGATTTCCGCAGTCACCATGGAAACGCGTGGCGAAAAAAAGAAAGCGCTATACTCCAATGACACGCAGACTAAGATTTTAATGGCCGAATGAAGATTATAAACCCATCAAAAAAGTAATACTGCATCAGCAAAAGAAAGAGTTTCTGCTTGGAAAAATAACGAGCAAAGTAAACATATGAGTCTCTATCTCATTTCTATTTTTATTGTGACGCAAAATGAATATTTGTAGCTGTTTTACTGCGTTTTGCCGAGTTATTTTGTCCTGTTATGTTTAATTTTTGTCTAGACCATGCACCAATATGTATATATATATATATATATATATATATATATATATATATATATATATATAAAGACATACTTCGCGCTCTTTCCTCTCTCTTACACACAGGCTCGCTGCCCCAACACATAAACATCTCCGTTCCACAACAGTGGGTACAGACCAGGGGTCGGCAACCCATGGCTCCGGAGCCACATGTGGCTCTTTCATCCATCTCTTGGCTCCCTGTGACTTTGGAAATAATGAGTATTTTATAATAATTAAATTTTATTTTAGTTTTGTTCATTTTCATGGCATTTCAAAGGCGCTGCTGGTACAAAGCACGTGCCACGTACAGGTACGAAGCGCGTGCCACGTACGAAACAGCTTCCTTGATGATCGGGCGAGACCTGCAGAGCTGGTAGCAGAAGGAGACCTGCGAAGTGACAATAAAAACTCCGATCTTCTACTGTGAACTTGGCGTGCTGCAGGCAGGAACCAGCTACGCTGATGACAGACAGAGTTTCGCGCCAGTGTTGCCAGAGAGTCACAGTTTTCAACCCAAAAGTCATCTGAAAAACCGCCAGACCCAGCCAAAAACCACCCAACACAGCTTTTGTTGATGTTTTCGTACTGGACTGATTTAGCAAAATAAAATATTTTTCTAAATAAAAGAAGTTCAGACTAATAATAAAATGTGTACACTATTGAATATTTCTTCAGCGGGCCGCCTTCTTCCATTCATTTGCTTAACCCGCTCTATCCCCGCTATAACCTGCGTCCTGCTCTTTCATTCTTGTGCGGCGCTGGAGCTCCCAGACTACCGTGTCATCCTGCTATGACCGTATTTTGCGCTCTCTGTGTAGAATACACCGAGGAGCGCGGGGGACACAGCTGCAGAGGATGTGAACAGGTGAACAGGTAGAGAGGAAAAGCAGGTGGAGAGGCGGAGGAGGGGCTTTGGCTTCAGACTCTGTCATAGATGCAAACACGGGCGTCAGATTCAGACGCAGCTTTCCCTGCAGGAGTTGAAGCAGAGGCTTTCTCTGGGATGATTTTATGAACTCAAACATAGAAACATGATTACCAAGTAGAACTCTTCAAAATAATAAACCTGATCTCTCCACATTCTCCGTGTCTGCCATGTATTGATAAACACATCGCTCCATGCAGCGATCAGCCCATAACTTCAGCCCTTTCTTCTCAGTGAGGATTTTGATTGGCTGGTGGATTTTTAAGAAGAACTTTTTTTAAAATCTTTTCTGGCCCGCGATCTACACTCATGTCCTTGAAGATAGACCGGTCGATCATGATCGACGTAATGAGCACCCTTGAATGATTTATACATGCATGATATATATAATGATGTCAGAACGGGTTGTGGCTCCGGGTGCTTTCTTTTAATTAGGGGCGGTCCCAAATGGCTCTTTGAGTAAAAAAGATTGTCGACCCCTGGTACAGACGATCCTGGCTCCAATAACTTCTTAAAATGAGAAGATTGTAATTGTGCTGTCTCCTTTGTGAAAATAAATGTAATAATGCAAAAAGAGCTCCACTGTTGAAAACACTGTTGTTGACATCCATTGTTAACGTTAGCTACTTCCGCAAACAACGGGTGACGTCATTCACTGTTGAGTACTCTTTTGTGCATGCGGGTCACTTCTGGGTCATTTCATGGTCACGGAGTCAAGGAGATATCAAAAGTTCACATTTAATTGGAAATGTGAACGGCCTTGCAAAAAAATCTGATTATTTAAAAAAATCGGACTTGAGCATTAAGCCCTGCAGTGTGAACGTAGCCCATGACTGCTCTCCTCCAAACTGGAAAAGTTCCCGTCATACATAAGGCTTAGCCGCTTCCATCTTTAACAAGTGTCAATGTTCTGTGAAGGGGAAAATGGCGCCACCAATTGGTGTAATAACGTACCAGCACTGGACTATAAAGGAAAAGGATTGTTGGAAATCTGAGGTCCCCAACGAGGTAACATCAGCACATACATCATGACTGAAAATGATCATAAAATGTTAAATGATTATTTCCAATTCTGATATTGACTTAGCTGCTGTAGAAACTTGTAAAATCTTTAATCTTAAAATTTTTCAGCTTATGCCCTTTGTGTTTATACTGTATCTGGCATTGCAGAATAAAATCTTCAAAATCAACCTGAAATGTCGTCTGAATAAAGAAAAGAAATGAAACACAATGTGGAGGCTACACATTGGCCAATTAACCATACATTATTAAAACCAATTCGTACTTTTACTTTGCGATCCCATTAAAAAAAAAAATCCTGATCATAAACTAAATAGGAGGGGAAAAAGACAAGAAAACTGACAATTTTGACATGTTTAGTAGCTTCCTGTTTCTAGGTGTGAATGAATATGTAAGATGATGCAGGCCTCCCGTATGAAAGCTGGTGAAGGGTGGCGCTTGAAAGTGAGTACAATTCCATTCAAAACATAGTCTGCACCCATAAAGTAAAAAAAACTGACTGTACAGTAAGATGAAATGACAGACTTATCTCACATGTTCGGGCATGTGTGCATGTGAGAGGTGGGTGTGTTAGATGCAAATTATAGAGACTGTTGATGGACTGAGAGACAAAAGAAAAAAAACAACAGGCCGGTGTTTAGGCGCTGTCCTGCAACCTCTGATATTTGTTTCACACTTCTTCATTTGTTTATCTCATATTATCTACTTATCTCATTCCAATATTTTTTTTCAATCCTTCGTTTCAGGGAAATCAGCAATGCTGGCACTGTGAGAAGTATCTTTGTGAGATACTTTATCATTTTTATTTTCATCTTCATCCACAGACTCCTTGTCATCACATAGTCAGTCCATCTGTTTTTAAAAAAAAACCAGTAAGCAAAAACTTTGAATACATAAACTCAAAGGACCGTTTTACCCAAATGCAAAAGGTCAAAGCCACACCCAGCTCTGATTTAATTGGTTACTTGTCATTAACTACTTATGTGATGTTTTATCCATTCATTTATTCATCTTCTGCCGTTTTATCTCTTTCAAGGTCACAGGGCTGCCAGAGCCTATCCCAGCCACTTGTGGGCAGCTCGCCAGTCTGTCGCAGGGCTACAATCACACACCCATCCACAGTCACACCTAGTGACAATTTAGAGTTGCCAATTAACCTATGAAGCATGTTTTTGGACAGTGGGAGGAAGCCCAGAGTCCCCGGAGAAAACCAACGTATACTACATGGAGAGAACACGCATACTCCACACAGAAAGGTCCCCTGTGCCAGGTCCCCCAGCTGGGACTTGAACCAGGGGCCTTCTTGCTGTGAGGCAAGAGCGCTAACCACTGCACTGCAGTGGTTGCACAATGCAGCCAGTGATTGTTGTTCTTTTTTCTTTCTTTCATCAATTCAAAGAGGTGGTGATGTAAGCCAAGATAATAGTTTGTTGCCTGAGGGTGACACCATGCTAGATAGAGGGTTAGATTTGTGTAAAAGAGTAACCCTTGTGTTATCCAAGGCACTTTAACATTGGGAGTTGGGTCATCTAGACCCACTAGACAGTGCTCTGAACCTTTTTTCTTCAATGATTTGTGATCTTCACTGGTGTCCATGGATTACATGAAATCTTTCCACCTTTATCCACCTTTGTCATGGTAGGGAGAACACGTCAATGGAAGGGTGGGGTCATCTAAGATAGCACAAGGGTTAAACAAACCCGATGTAAGTCAGGATAAAACGTGTACATTATTTTTAGATGAAATGTTGGAGAGACCAGTTAAGCTACTTAAAAAGTGATAACAAGAGATTCTCTTTTCATCAGAATATCTTTACCAAAAAATGCTTGATGCTTGCTCCGCCCACAAGTTGCCCTGGGCTATAACCGGGTCATAGACCTTTCTATGACAGTCATTGGCTTTCATTGCAAATGACATTAATCAATAGGAACCAAAACTGCAGAAAGCCCTCCCACCTGAGCCAACTGTGCCAGCAGGGAGAGTATAGAATTAATGCAGCGAGATGAAGTCAGTTGTCAACCTGGGAGCAGCTGCAGGTGTCAAAGTAGAATTTAGGTGTGTGTGTGTGTGTGTGTGGGGGGGGGGGGGGTGTACACTGGAATATGAATAAAAAAACAATTTGTCAATAGTCCTGCCCACAATTTAGCCAACTTGTTTATTAAACTGACATCACCAATACATTACTTCTAATTTGTTTTTAATAAACCAAAATACTTCATCCAGTACTAATTATAAACAGAAATATCTATATTTTATTTTTCTGTGCATTTTAAGTTCCCTTTTTCCTTTTGCTGACTTTTAAAAATTATGATTGTTTAGTTTGAATATTTTAGGGTTTTTAGAAGGTGGCTTCTTCTATGATAATATATTTATGACGTTTAAGGTAAATGCAGGAACTTTCAATTGTAGAGACAGAGTATTGAAATCATTTGAATACATTTTTTCTACAGATTTTTCTCATCTGCCATCTTTAAAATGACAGTCAGATAAACACTAACTGCATGAAATATCCACGCTCTGGTTATCTGTTGTGAATAGAGATTGGACATCAGGGGCTGCCTAGTAATCAACTTGAACACACAGTTCACCTCTATCAATTCAAAAAGCCACCATTTGTCACTTTCCACCGAGCTGAATTGAATCTAGTTAATGTCAGAGTGCACTGTTCTTTGCTGGAAAAACCTCCTCTTTTCCCCTCTGCATTTACCCCTTCATTGCCACTGGTCATGTTTAAATGCAGTAATAATACCAAAGTATGAAGCATGGCATGTTTGGGTAAAACAGAGCTGCCACTTTAACAGAAGGCGTTTTTTTTTTAATTCTTTTTGCCAGAACCTACTGATTTGAAAATGTATCAAGATTCCATTAGAAGAAGTAGAGTTTTCTCTTCATGTGTCAGATGCTCAAACAAGGATCACCACAAACTACTTTGTCATTCAATACAATCATTAAAGTCTCACTCCACATATCTTTTGATATATTTTCAAAGTGTTTCTAGTGGTCTTTTAATTATAATTATGCTGTTTAAAAAAAAGTCCATAAACCTGTGTCATTTTCTAGGACATTTTCTGCAGGGCAGCAGTAGTTCGTCACAAATTCACTTGATTTGTAGGCAGGACTGCTGTAAGTAAGCATCCATAGACATATCTTTGTTTACACCTTCTCCTGCTAGCTTACAGCCCCCTATAACCCCAACTCAGATGAGGTAAACAAAGATGTACATGGATCTTTTTGTCTGCAAGTGGATGCAACAGAATGCGGCGCAGCAGTGAGACGTTGGCTCGCCCATTTCAGGTGCTGTGTCACAAGAGAGGTTTTTCAAACAGCAATATTTCATCTGCTTCATCACGATTTGAATAAGAAAAACTCAGAAACAGTTTTAATCTTAATTTCCTTTCATATATGTCCTCCATCATCAGAGAAATGCTACAAGATCATGATAAAAACACCAAAAACACAATTTTTAGTGGAGTGTTTTTATCTTTTTTATGTAATATAAATAGATATTATTGCACAGGAATCTGTATCACTGATTCCAAGCAAAGCAGTTGACCCGTACGGATGCTGCATGCAGGTTTTTGGGTTGTCCGGGCCCATAGAGGGTCGTAGAGGTATGTCTTGCCTTTCGCTTGCGGCTCATGTGGCCATCTTAAAAGACGTAATAAAAATTGAACGTAACATTGTTGTTGTGTGTGGTAAGAATATCAAATATACTATGTTTGTTACCGTCACATGGTGCCCTTAAGGCTGCTCTCTAGTCATTAGTAAGGTGCATGCACTGGCTCCTTACTGACCGCATGCAAGTGCTGTATAGAGTGTGCACAAAATAGCCTAAATCAGTGCTTGTAAGATGCCCTCACAAACTATGCTCTAATTCTCTGATTTCCTCATTTCTAATAGCCAAGCATCATATAAGGGACGCACAAGAAATGTGCACTCACAACTAGAACAGCACTAAAGGGCTTAAGGGGGGGATCCAGGGCCAGATCTGTTGGCAGGATACTTAACCCTTTTTTTATTGTTGCACCTTAGCAAGGTGAATAAATGTAATGACTTTAGCTCCCAAATACGCTAACACTCTAGAAAAAAAAGACATCAGAGGTGATCGCTGCTAAATATCTTTAGGCTCGAGGTGAAAGCTGAAATGAGCAATGGTGCTGTTAAATGTAAGGAAAAATGTTAAAATCGAAATTTCAACAATTTCTTTTGCTAAGTTTTAATTGAGGAGAAGAGAAATGAGGTTTCTGCTCTCTCTTACTGCTCCATCAAGTCTCGACTCTGGTCTGTGATTAAGGTGTTGTGTTTTGTCTCTTTCCATCCCCCTGTTGCAGCTGAAGGTCCACCAAAGTACTGCTGGCAGTGAACCAGTCAGGTAGTGCTTGAGTGGAGGAAACAGTAAGGATTGAGCAACACAGGCTGAAAAATTAGGTCCTTGACTTGTCAACCCTCGGCGGAAGCCTGATATTATCAGGGCTCCAGTCGGCTACAAGGCAAGGTTAATACCACCAACGAACTGTAATCACTAATGACCCTAGTATTGAGTTTATAATGCGCTAAACGATGCAGACTCCCACTCCAGATAAACAAACCTTAAATAAACGATTTGGGTGATAATTGCACTCTGCCAGTAGGCCAGGTAATGAAATCTAGACTCTGATGAAAGGGTTAATTCTTTTCTGAAGCCTTGCCTCACAGGATCATTGCCCTCTCATTTCTACAGAGATCTCAGCAATCCCTTGGTTATCAGTGTCCTTAGATAGAAAACCTAATTAGACAAGAAGGTATTTTTTTCTTTCCCTAATTAGGTCCTTAACATAATTAGCAGGTGATGTTAATAACCCTCTTTTAAAACCTATTAAAGGCTATTTAGGAGCAAGTGGTGGAGAGAAGTTGGCCTGTGGGCAGTTGGGTGGCACATATAAGGACCATCCGAGGACAGAAGAACATACTGAACATATGGTTCATCATAGACAAAGTATCACTGGATTAGAATCCTGCACTCTATGGAGACCCTGATGAAATAGTGTGCTACTTCAGTCAGAAAAAAGACACAGTGACAGTCGTGTCGGCAAAAAAGGACATTCCTCTTAGTATTGTTGGTCTTACATCAGTTATACAAGGAAACACCGGATTAATCATGGCAAACCAACAAGTACTGTTTGTTTGTACTCACATTATATTTTATCATGCAGAATGTTTTACCATTTTCTAAAACTGTGAATACTAAACAGAATTTTTATTTTGAAAAAACAAAAAAAATCAAAGATACAATTCATCAAATCATCCTTTCTGGAGGCACTAAATTTTTGCTGATCTTTTTTGCTGTAGATTTCTCCCCTGTCTGCTATACAAACAGTGTTGGACACATTACTTTCAAAAATAACTAGTTGTAGTTACTGTGGTTCTTGTAAGTTATCAGGTAATTTCAGAGCTCTTGAGATAAACTTGCCCAAAAAGATTTAACTGTCTTCCTTCTTTTCATACATTAAGAAAAAAAATGTTTAGTAGTGCAGTGGCTGCAGCCTGTTTAAAATGAGTTGATCACCTTTTTTAAATTGTTAGGACAAAAGTATTTTGCCAGCTGATTGCTTACATATTTTCCTCTGACCCTGTCCTAACACATTGACCCTTGTGCTATCCTACCCCCTTTAACGTTGGGAGTTGGGTCATCTAGACCCACTTGACAGTGCTCTGAACCTTTTTTCTTCAATGATTTGTGATCTTCACTGGTGTCCATGGATTACATGAAATATTTCCACCTTTATCCACCTTTGTCATGGTAGGGAGAACACATCAATGTAAGGGTGGGGTCACCTAAGATAGCACAAGGGTTTAAGCAACTGACTAATAAACTAAGATACTTCTAAAACCTGCATCAATGGAACTATTTGCTAAAGTTGTTTATCAAACCCTGTCTGCAAAGGCACCAGCTTTCAGAAACCACCAGGGGGCATTGTGGATTCAATAATGCACTGGGAACATTAACGGAGACACAACAATAGGCCCACTGTCACTAACTGGCCTCCAGTGAAAAATGGTTGACAGGGCTCTGGAAAGGGCTGTGGGTTCCAGTGAGCAGTCTGTTCATTCTGCTGAGGAGGAGGAAGATGAGGAAGAGGCAGCCAGCGACCAGAAGAGCCCAGTACTCGTCTTTAATTAAGTATCTGAAACATCAATTTAAATGTAAATATCAGCGGTGCTGCGCCACTCATGCGTAAATTAGAGGGCTGGCCCAGCCACGTTTCTCTACCACACGCTCAAGTCCCTTGCTCACTTAAAGTGACATCTGCTCACAGCTGCTTGGTCCGCAGCTCTTTCATGCGCACCCCCCATTCCCCAACACATGCACACACAGCCCCACACAAAGACATGTGCTGACAATGGTTGCATTCACAACATTTTATGTGGACAGTAATGTATCATAGTTTGATATCATGAAATAATTGAACCTTTTCTGATTATCTCCACAAAAGAGAAAGCAACATTTATACGCATTTTGTGGTCAGTTTTATTATATCATTTGTATATTTTTGAACCTAAACTTGCTGAAGTAAAAGTTAAATGGTGTATAATTGTATAGTGCTTACCTGCCTTACAGTCACAGTCCTATTCACCTGTACACACACATTCACACATGTATGGTGCCAACCTGAAGGAGCAGTATGGGGTTCAGTGAGTTGCTCAAGGACACTTTGATGCATGGGTGCACAGGGTGGGAACCAAACCTGTGATCTTCCAATCAGAGGTTCACCACTCTACTTTTACTTGCTCATTTTTCAAGTACTTTTGAGTAAGTGTTTATTTTGAGTACATTTAGAAACTCCCTGCATTGTTTGTAGTCACAGTTCCCTAAAGTTCTGTAGTAGCGACCAAATACTCTCACCCTGAATTTGTAAATGTTTTGTGTCATATATGACGTCATGTTTTTGAACCTCCACCACTAATCTTTTGTCATCCATGGTGGTGTTATCCGCGATGTTAATGTGCATTATTGCATTAGAATGTCACTGTAAACTTGAAATTAAGTCTTTAATTTCTTTCATTTTAAAAGTTTAATTTGAAAGTACAACGTAAGTTTTTATCTTGAAACCGTTAAAGTGATGCATAAATGGACTGAAAAATAATCATGCTGTCTAATCAGCATCTTGATATGGCACACCTGTGAGGTGGGATGGATTGTCTTGGCAAAGGAGAAGTGCTCACTATCACAGATTTAGACAGATTTGTGAACAATATTTCAGAGAACTGGTTATTTTGTGTATGTGGAAAATGTTTCACATCTTTGAGTTTATACCATAAAAAATGGGAGCAATAACAAAAGTGTTGTGTTCCTATTTTTGGTCAGTGTACTTACAAAGACAGACTTATTTGACAGTGATTGCCAGGGTTTTTGTACAATTAACAGTTTTGTCCCCATAGTCCACTATTGTTTTAAAAAGTTGTTTAAAATGTACTTATACTGTGTGTTTTAGATAGTATTTTTACCTAATTAAAATGGTTTAATTGTACCAATGCTACCCTTTATGTTTACAATGTGTAAAAACATGTCAAATTTACCAACATTTTTAAGTTCTTTGTTCAAAAAATGACAACTAAACAAATTCATCAAAAACTAAATGAGATATGGATTTATTTACAGTAACATCATTGTCTATATTCTTTCTTTAAAATAACTTACATTTGTATATTAGGTTACAGAATTTATTACATTTTGTTTTTTCTAGGACAAAATTTGTGTTATGTTGGAAAACCTAAATAAAGCTTAAAATTAAATCAATCAATTTTAAATGAATCAAGACAGGATAAGTGCACATTTTGGTCTCAATGGTGTCCCCATCACTTGAATTGGTTGACGAGGAACAGGGTGTTTTTTAAAGTTCGTAGGCCGCTCCTCAGTTTTTTTAAGAGATGATCAACAGCTGGTTCTACTCGCACCACTGGTAAATTAAGAGACCAGTGTCCTGTACACCCCGCCCCCCTGTACCATGACTTCTCACACAGACGAGAATAGTAGTACTGTATTTCTGCATACTAGACATCTAAGAGTTGTAGTGGAAGTCACAAGTGTATGATGGTAAACAGGGAACAACACTGTTTTGTTGAGGTACCCCAGTGCTGCTTCTGATGGTGCTGGATCTGGAATCACCTATTTTACTGGGATCCGTTTGTTAGCTAGTCTGTTATCCAGGAGATGAGACACAGCTCTACCTCCAGGCTGGTCAGGTTGGTCTGGCGTAAGCGCGGATATGGTGTTAAGTATAGTTCTCACATGACAGCCCTGCCTTGTCCAAGTTTGAGAGAGTCTGATGCAGCAAGTAGAGAATAGTATCCTCCACTCTTACCTCTTCCTGTAGGCAAACTGTAGAGGATCTTGTGAGCTGTACGCTTCTGACTTGAGTTTTGAAGGACAATTCTCTCTGTTGTTTTCATGAGGTGTGAGGTGAGGGCGACCGGTTGAAAGTCATTGAGTTCTTTGGACTGCTTACTTTTGGGGGCTGGAATGATGAAGAATGTTTTACAAAGAGCAGGGGCTCTACCTAAATAAAGACGCAAATCACCTTAAAAAACGCATGTTAAAAAAAGCTGCTTAAAAATACAACCAATGAACCTTGTTGCCTAATTTCAGGTATGACCTGGGGAGATTAGAAATAAGACAAACATTGCCAGTATCTGATGTATTCTGGGTTATTTTAAGCAAAATATTGCTGTACAGCAGAAATGAAATAATATATCTTCATCTTTCTCTTTCGGGTTTTCCAATCAGGGGTCGCCACAGCGAACAAGTCGCATGGTAAACTTGGCAATGTTTTACGCCGGATGCCCTTCCTGATGCAACCTTCTCAAAGCAACCGGGCTTGGGACCGGCACAGAAGTAGAGAAGGGAACAGGAAGAAGCCCGGATTCGAACCCCGGTTTTACGGACGGAGGGCACCGCAAACCAGCACGAGCTAAACCGGCTCCCAAACAATTATACAGTAAATGAAATAATATATACTGTAGGTAAAGTACTATTTCAAACACATCTATCTAATTACACATACACATACACACACACATTATATATATATGCAGTGTATGTAAATAAATTATATATATATTTCTTGGTTTTTTTCCCCTCTAAAATATGTCAGTCAAAAATGTACAATGGCCAGATAAACAAGTTTTCTTATTTCTATTCCTTTTCATTTCCTCTGTACAACTGTGCAAGATCTTTTGTTTTTGTTGATTTGTGGAAATGAAAATAAATAAAGAAATTGAAATATAAAAAATGTAAAAGCCTGCACAGTTCTCTTTAGTTCAGCAGATGGGTCCAGTCTCATTTGGGCTTTACTATCACTGCTTTGTCTTGGACAAACAGGATTATTGCACCTGCATGACATGCGCATACAACACAGTAAAAATGTTCCTTTTCTTTCTGTTACATCTTAATATATAGTTTTAATTATAAGAAGAAAAGCTTTTTAGTTAAACATGTTTGGAGAAAAGCATAACTGTCATGGTATGGAACATCACAACAACTGATACAAAACATCACTCAGTGGCATGCCAGAAATATTCCGCACATGAAGTTTTTATCCCAGTCTTTTTCTCGTTTGGCAGTTCCCCAATACGTAGGTCACCATGTTTAAATGCTGTTTTGATTGAATAAAGTTTGCTCATGCAACAACCTCTTTACTGCTGGCCTGAATTAATTTATAAAAGTATATTTAAATAAATGTTTTTGAAACAAAAATTGTTTATTAAAAATTATACTTAAAATTTAAAAAACTAAAAGTAGGAAAACATTAAAAAACTTGAAATAAAAAAGGATTCTCCATTTCGTGTTTTCTTCATAAGATATTTTCCACTTAATTCAGCTGTGTTGTACATTATGACAAGATTTTTATTGAATCGCTTTTCAGATAGTTTGCGTTAATAGGATTCATTTAATCCATTTAACACCTGCAGAATCCACAAAAAAGGCTGCTATGCAGTGTAAGCGAGCAGAGAGAGACATGATATTAGCCAATAATACTCTGGTACAAGCAATGGATAGTAGGCGTTAACATTTTCTGTAATTTAGTTCCAATTTTGAGTGTTTGTCGAGGTTTTTGTATTGTTAGTAGTTGGCTTTGTTGCTTTATTTTTTAGTGTTTGGTGCTGTATTTGTTCAAATGTAGGAATGTATGAACACCATTTTAAAGATGAAGACTGGGATTTAAAACTTCAGAGAGCAATACAACTACTAACAGTCCAATGCTGAGGGAGTTTGAATGGAAAACAAGACTCATTGAGTTCTATTTTACTGGGACATCAAGAAAAAATTCTAAAAACAAAAACCTTATCAATGTGGCATCAGTGTCAACATTCTGTGGGTATAAAAAAGCTGATATAGCCAGTAAGTCATTCTAAGTTCATCATTTGAACAGCCATGAACACATGACGTCACTTAATGGACGACCAGCGCCACCTGGCCGTAACGCCTTTAGGTTGGTAGTACAGAGTCAGATGTTGCAGGTGAATTTTGTGAATCTCAAAGTGTCATCAGCAGACTTGCATCAGGACTCAGAACTACTGTCAGAGTTTGTGACAGACCCAGGAGTGGAGCCCCGCCAATAACAGACCCCAGAAACTACGGAGCTCTGAACGTAGACATGTTTTAGAATATTCATCACACCTGCAGGCCCATTTACCAGATTTTAGGGGTACTAGGGTTTTGTATTAACAACTGACTCCACCGCTTTGACTTGAAAGACAGACGAGGTGAATGATACGCCGAGGTCAACATGGTCCTCAGATTTGTTTTGTTGGAGGAGAGGCAGAAATCTGGGCAGGAATCACTAATCAGTGCATAACTGATTTGGTTATTGTAGATGTCCCAGTCACTGCATGTTCTTATCTCAGATACATCATAGAACCAATCATCCTCCCCCAGTTACACCCCCCCCCCCCATCTTTCTGTTCATGGATGATAATGCGCCACCACATGGTACCAGAATTGCCACAGCTGGACTTCAGGAAGTGCGAGTGCCTCACACGGTCTGACCAACAATGTCCCCTAACCTGAACCCCATAGAGCAAGAGGGAATAGGGCATTTTTTTGTCTTCTCCTGATTCACAATGATTTGATCAAAGAAATACTCACAAATGCAGTTTGAGCTTAATTTTCTTAATATATGTCCTCCATTATTAGCAGAATACCACAAAAACATGTTAAATTCACCAAAAAGACCTTTGTCATCAGAGTGGGTCTTTAAGGAAACATGGCACAGAAGCAATTAATTGATTGACACCAGCCAATTAATTGACAATCAATCTATTGTCAGCAAGACAGAGAAAGGTGAACCACACTAAAAAGCAGGACCACTGGGTATAGGAGAATACATTGAGTGCTGCAATTGCGCACAGCTGAATTATTTGCTTATGGAGGTAACAGGCATGCAATCCACAGAGTAAGGAGCACAAATACTGTTTTTCCCTTTAGGTGTTCTGAAATATAGTTTAGGTAGTTGCTGTTTGATAAGGGGCAGCAGATGTTGTAGGTATTATGTGTTCTCTTCTCGGTCGTTCCTCCCCGCAGCCATCGGACTGTGCAACACCTTGTTGCGGTGACACTCCACGGTCCCAGGGTGTTTTTTCATTCACTCATTTATTTATTTTCTTTTGTTGTAGTTGTTGTTTTTCAATTTTAAATTTTTTATTCCTGAACAGTTGTTTGTTTTTGGTGTGAACTTCATTAGTTATTTCTGTATTTTGAAAAAAAAAATTTGTAATGTTTTTTTATTTTTTTACAGTTTACACTTTTGCAGCTGTATGTATTTAATATTTACTATTTATTTCTTTATTTAAAAAGAATCTCATTTTTGATAATAATTTATCATAATAATTTCAGTAATATTTTTAACCATTTAATATAAATGTCGTTTGTGATGTCCTTTATTGATGTTATATTATATAGATTATTTCTGAATGTCGTGTTGCTGCCACAGATAAATGAATTTTCCCCATTGTGGGAAAAATAAAGTCATTAATCTATCTAACCAAAGCCTTCAGTAATGTCAACAGAAATCACCACATTTGTTATTCTGGATTTTTTAACTCTTTGATCTAAATGAATACTAAATATGAGGCAAGCCAGTTTGCAACTGTGCCCGACAGGATGTAGAATGCACATACAGACATAATGAACATTTGCAACTTAAAAAAGTACAACAAATGTAACCAATAACTCATCCCCTTTATCAAAACAACTTCATTGACTAGTTCCAGTTTAGAGATATTTTATGTAGAAAGACAAATCTCAGCAACTTTCCATGTAGAAGGTTTATGTTTCCAGCAGTTTTAAACCCAGTCTCCATTGCTATCAAATCATCCTTTATTTATAACAGTCTTAATCTTTTGGTCCAATATGATCTAGTCAGCTTGCCACTTGGTGTGAAGGAGTTCACAGTAGGAGAGTTCATTGATCTGAAAAAAGCTTTTGACACCACTGATCATACATGTTACTAAACAAATTGGAAAGATATGGAAAACGCGGACTGGCATTAAATTGGTTAAACAGTTACATTAAAAACAGGCAGCAGTGTTTACAACTTGAAAATTATAAATCATCCCTGCTAAATTTAAGCTGTGGAGTACCACAATGGTCAATATTAGCTTCAAAAATATAATGAAATGACACACACAAGGTATCAGATACGCTGAAATACTTTTTATCTGCCGACGCCACAAACATAGCATGTACAGGGGGGAATCTCAGGGAAGTTGTAAAAGTAATAATAGGGAAATTAAACAATGGTTCAACATTAATAAACTCTCACTCAATGTTGACAAAACTAAATTCATGACTTTTGGAAATTGACCTATTCCTGCAGATTTAGAAATAAAAATTGACATTGATAATCATGTTCTGGAAAGAGTGACTGAAATTGAGTTCCTTGGAGTAATTATGGACCACAAAATAAGATGGAAGCCACAAATTAAGCAACTCAGAGCTAAACCTGCTAAAGGCGTAGCAGTGTTAGGAAAAACACATCATACACTCACTCAAAAAGTAATATATTCATCCATAATACTACCACATTTAGAGAACAGTCTAGAGGTTTGGGGAAATACTTATTCCAGTCAAAATACAACAAATGTTTTAGGACAGAGATTGGGGTAACAAATTAAGAAAACAACTTAACTTCATAAAAGCATTGCATTAGCACCATAAAAAGGAAAATGTGCTTATCAATTTGTGGTGTGGATATCTGTTGGATGAAGGTTCAAACTAAGTAAAAGTTTACATGTATTCAAAAAACCTACAAGATGTCACTGATGGAACTTTACATGGCTAGAAATAGTTAATAAAAACAAAACATGTCACTTTTGCAAGGAAATGTAATGTTTTGAAGGATAAAAAACTGTAAATAGAAATAAGCTCTGCAGAAGGTGTAAAAAAAAGGTGGGATCATACTGTACACGATTTCTCTTCTACCCACTCCTTTTTCAAGCACACTGTCTTGTTATATCTGTCTATTTCAAACTCTTGTGTTTATTTACATTTTTTGTTTGAAATAAATAAAAATTGAATGGTAAAAAAGCACATTTGTGCATGTGTGTGTATGGGGTGGGGGCAGGGTGTTCACCTTTACTTGCTGCTGACCCTTGCCCGTCCTTCATGCCTATGGTGACAGCGGCTTAAAACCACCAAATCATAAAAAAGCCACAGCAGGCTCCAGTGAAATATGTCCTTCCTTTACAGCAGAGGCAAAGAATGAAGCCATAAAATTATGAGGAGTTTTTATGATGGCCCATTGAAGTAGGATGCTTGTATATTGATGGTTCACAGGCTGTATCCCTCTTTCCCTACGCGGTGAAAAGCTGACAAAAGGGCCCCTGTGTAACTATTTTTCATGCATTTAATATATTAATTATTGGGTAAATGTTCCCTAGGCGGTGCTTGAGATAGCAGGGAATGACAGCTCTTCAATGAAGCTCATGTGGTGGCCCATCAGGCCACAGTGTATTACGTGGGAAAGGTCATTGCAGGGTTAATGTGACTTTTTATTTGCTGATTTTTCTTATGCGGGGGGCAGGTAGAAAGAAAGCTAGGGTAGTTTATAAAAATGAAAAAAAGAAGCAAGAGATCAAGAGGGAGAGAGAGATAAGTAGAACAGAGTCAGAGGCGGTGTGCGTTGAAGATGGGAAAGACAGTAGTTTGGTTTTCATTAATTTTGTTTCAAACAATAGATTTCAATTTTCCGAAAACAAAACACACAGACACACATTTTAACACCAACATAAACTCACACCGAAGTCCTGATGACTGTAGTACAAAAGAACGTTGATTGGCGAGCTAATATTATAAAGGTATTGGGTGTAATTCACTGATTGTCTGCAGACGGCCAGACCCAACCTTCCCCATCCCATCACAAATCAATTCTTGATCAATTTCATGGCAAAGAAAGGAATTCATTCCCCTGAGTGGAAAACACATTTAGTTTGATCATTTTTGTTTTTCCAGTTTAATTAAACGTCTTGGTGGAATAACTGAAATTATTATTGTGCCACTTGCTTTCGCTGTTTTTTTCCAAGTAATTTTTTTTCTATACACAGTTGGATTATAATGACTGTGTCTGCTTCAAACCTTTTTCTTTTTTTTCTTTCTTTATTTCAAACACAAATGAAAAATCAAAACAGTGATTTAAAAGACATAAGACAAAACAGTGTGCTTGAAAAGGAGTGGGTTGAAGAGAAATCTTGTCTGATCCCACCCCTTTTTACAACACCTGATGGTGCGCATATGTATAAAGCATTCACGGTACAATCTTGATTGGCAAATGGGTAAAGTGACATTTTTAGTTGTTTTTTAATTGTTGCTGGCCATATAAAGATGTATTAGTGACTTCTTGTAGGTTATTTGGAATACATGTAAACTTTTGCTTATTTTTAAACCTTCATCCAATCCATTCCAGAAGTCCACACCACAATTTGATAAATATTATTTCTCTTTTGTAGTGGGAATGCACTGCTTTTTGAAATTCAGTTGTTTACTTAGATTGTAACTTCCGTCTCTGTCTTTGAACATTTGCTGTAAGTTTATTGGAAGTAAGTTGTACCGGCTTTTAATACATGATGAGAGCCGTCTTCAGTTTCACTAGATCCCCTAGTTTCAATAAACCCAACTTTAAAAATAGAACATTTGCATGTGTCCCATAAGTCACTCTATGCACAATTCGAACAGCTCTTTTGTAAGACATATAAACACTGTAGATTTGTTTTATAAGTATTTCCCCAAACTTCTAGACTGTACTGTAAATATATAGTATTATGGATGAATATATTAGTAAACGTGCTTTGTGAGTGAGTGTCTGACGTGTTTTTCCCAACACTGCTAGGCTTTTAGCAAGTGTAACTCTGACCTGCTTTATTTGTGGCTTCCGGCTTATTTTGTCGTCCATAATTTCTCAAAGAAACTTGATTTCAGACACTCTTTCAAGAAGATGATTATCAATGGCAACTTTTATTTCAAAATCTGCAGGAATGTGCCGATTTGCGAAAATAATGAATCTAGTTTTGTTAACACTCAGTGACAGTTTATTTTTGTCAAACCATTGTTTTAGTTTCCCTAATTATTACTATTTTTACAATTTCCCTGAGATTGTCCCCTGTACAGACTTTACTTGTGTCGTCGGCATATAGAAAGTATTTGAGTGTATTTGATACCAAGCGTATGTCATTAATGTAAAGGATGAACAGTGTGGGACCTAATATTGACCTTTGTGGAACTCCACAGCTTAAATTTAGCAGGGATGATTTACAGTCATCCAGTTGGACAAACTGCTGCCTGTTATTTATGTAACTCTTTAACCATTTTAATGCTGGTCCTCGTATTCCATCTTTCCAGTTTGTTTACTAAAATGTATGATCAATAGTGTCAAAAGCCTTTTTCAGATTGATGAACACTCCTACTGCGAACTCTTTATTGTCTGTGCCATTTAGATTTTCTTTGGTTAGTTGCATAATCGCCATGGATGTTGATCTGTTTTTTCTGAAACCAAATTGGTCGTCAGATATTAGTTTGTATTTTTCGACAAAATTTTCCAGCCTTGTGAGGAAAACTTCTTCGTGTATTTTTGAGAATTGGCAAAGTAAAGACACTGGTCTGTAATTTGTTAGTTGGTGTTTGTCCCCTGATTTGTGTAGTGGAATTACTTTCTCAAATAGATCGAGTTAGGATTTCTTTTTATCCAGTGTTTGACTGTTTCCTTTTCTTACATTTTTGAACAGTTTATTTCGTCGGCTAGCTTTGGCCCTATTCTTACAAAATATTGATTTAACTCCTTTGTCATGTCCTGAATATTGTTCCACATCTGATTTTTACCAACTAAAGAGTCTGGGTAATTTGTTTTCTTTATGTGTTTCCTAATGACACTGTTCAGTACTTTCCAAATTTCTTTAGTGTTTAATTTTTTTTTTTTAATATTTCTGTGTAATATTCTTTTTTGCATGTTCTCATGATACCGGTTAGTTTGTTTTTAAATATTTTTGGTATGGCTGCTCCGCTTCAACAGTTCTGTTTTACACAAATTGTTTGTAGAAACTGTTGTTTTTTTTGCATGCATTTCTTAGTCCAGTTGTCATCCATGGGTTTTTGTTACGTTGTTTTCTATTACAGAATTTTGTAAGTGGGCAGTTTTTGTCGTATATTGATGTAGACTCCTGCATAAATATTTCATAAGCTGCGTTGGCAACATTGCTTTCTTACAGAGATTTCCAGGTGTGTGCTTGTAGTTTTGACTTAAATGCATTTATTGATTCCTCTGTTAGTTTTCTTCTGTAAACTATTTGCTTTTTCTCTTCTATTTCTCTGCAAACGCATTCATATTTAGCAAATGCTGGGAGGTGGTCATTGATGTTTGTCTTTAGTAGTCTGCTTTTTATTCTGTTTTCTAAATTTTATCTATCAAGGTTGCGCTGTTTATTGTTATTCTGTTGGGGTTGTTCATTAATGGATATAGGTTTAAACTGTACATTGTATGCGTGAAATCTTCTGTCTTGGTGTGATTGTTTGGGTCAAAAAATCTATGTTGATATCGCCACAAAAAATATTACCTATTGCCCTTTTCTACCTTTAGCCAGGTTTCTGATATTGCTTATTGCTGAAACCTGGTTTTCTTCATCACTGAAATCTTTGTTTGTTTGGTTCTCTGTTGTCAAGAAAAGGTGCGTGGAGAGTTGGTTTGATTGCGTATGGTACCTGAGTGGAGTTCTAATTTTCAGCTGCATTCTTCCAGCTGATTGAGTTAATTAGGCTGCCCCCACATCCTGCAGATTGGATGTAAACATTAGTATGGTAGAAAATGATTCTGTTGATGTAACAACAATTTTCTGAGGATTAAAAAATCTGATTGACTATTGAGAGAAAATAAAACAAGGTTATTTGATTGCAAATACACTTTGATCCTCCATCTTTGTCTTAAAACTATTCATAAATAGTTGAATCAGTTTATTTTCTGAATTCTACAACTTTGAATGCAAATTCATTAACAAATGCACATTTATTAACCATTGTGTCTACATTGATGATCAGATTAGGTAATAAATTAGTGTAATCAAATGTGAAAAAAGGTGTACAATGTTAAGACAGTACACCTGTAAAAACTGTTAACTTTTTCAGTTATGAGTTCTTGGTTATTGCAATGTTCTGTTTCCCCCTGTGACATCAAATTTCTGTTTCCAACATCCAGGTTTTTTTGTTTTGTTTATTTGTTTTTTAACTTGTCCGGTCCAACAGTTGAGCAAACAGATGGGAGCTGAAGGCCTCTTATGCTGGACAGATTTTACTGTTCCAACAGGGGTTCTTTGGACACATCAGAGGTATGTCTGAAACAAACCCTTTTGAAATATACGCCAAACTTTATTCATCTTAATCATATTTGTAACATTTTTGTGTCGGACCGGACGGATGCAACAAGTTGCTGGATGGTTATAATCATAACGGTTAAGTTCAGATATAAGTTCAGATATAAAATGAACTCACAGATCATGCGATCTGTGAGTTCATATTACATGTGTACATAAAAACAATGTTTGCGAAGCATCTATTCTGCATTTCTGAAACATTCATTGTGAATTTCTGAAACATTTATTGTGTATTTGTGAAACACTTATTGTGCTTGTGTGAAACATTTAGTGTGTATGTGTGTAACACAACTTGTGTTTTTGTGAAACACAGGGTGTGTATTTGTGAAACACGTGTTCATTTCCAAAATTATATTGAACGTTTGCATAAAATGACAGTTGTGAATCAGAGCGTGTATTTGTGAAACAGGTTGTGTGCATTTCTGGTTGACACTGAATCAACTCCACACACACAGACACCCACACACACACACAGACTGACACAACACGCACACACACAGACTGGCACAACACAAAAAATATAACACACAGAGAAACCGATGTAACACACACAAAGACTCACATGACACACAGACAAACATACACACACATGCAAACAGAAATACACACAGAGACACAGACGTAACACAAAAAAACACAGACTGAAACAACACACAGACAAACAAATATAATACACATCCATCCCATCTTCCTCCGCTTATCCGGGACCAGGTTGTGAGGGGAGCACTCTATAAGCAAAGATGCCCAGACTTCCCTCGCCCCAGCTACTTCCTCCAGCTCCTCTGGGGGGACCTGAGACGTTCCCAGGCCAGCCGACAGAAGTAGTCTCTTCAACGTGTCCTGGGTCTTTCCTGGGGCCTCCGCCCAGTGGGACATTCCTGGAACACCTCTCCAGGGAGGCGTCCAGGAAGCATCCGGAATAGATGCCCGAGCCACCTCAACTGGCTCCTTTAATGTGGAGGAGAAGCAGTTCTACTCCAAGCTCTCCACGGGTGATCAAGCTTCTCACCCTATCTGTAAGGGAGTGCCCAGCCACCCTACAGAGGAAGCTCATTTCAGCCGCTTTTATTCAGGACCTTGTTCTTTCGGTCATGACCCATAGCTCATGACCATAGGTGAGTATTGGAAAGAAGATCGACCGGTAAATTGAGAGCTTTGTTTTTTGGCTCAGCTCTCTCTTAACCACAACAGACCGATACAGTGACTGCATGACTACGGATGCTGCTCCGGTCCGCCTGTCAATCTCACGCTGCGGTCTTCCCTCACTCTGAACAAGACCCCCAGATATTTAAACTCCTCCACCTGGGGCAAGGACACTCCACCCAACGAGAGATGGAGAACTATAACACACACAGAGAAACAAATAAAAACACACATAGAAACAGACATAGCACATACAGAGAAAATGACATAACACACACAGGCAGGAGACAAATTTTGCAGACTTAGTACACCGAAGACAGACACTCTTCTTGCAGGCTCCAGGTTTTGCTGGTGAGGTCCTCACTGTTGTTCCTTGCCAATGCTGAGATACACCTCAAGTTCATATGTGGGTTCACAACTGTACTAAAACCCCTGCAAGCATCCTGTTCCAGATCCAGTTTACATCATAACTGATTGATTTTTATGTGGAAAAACTCGACCTTATTGTCTCTGATTTTTTTGTTTTACTGCCATTGTGTCATGGTGTTTAATGGAATAAAAAAATAAAATACAAAAACTATTAAAACATTAGTCAGCTATATGTGCCTTTTTAACTTTATTTTTGTGTTGGAAAATATCCAGAATCTGATTTTTTTTTCTTTTTTTGCCAAGCAGGAAAAAATGTGGGTCTGAAGTAGTTAAAAGATTTATACAAAAGAGCAGGAAAACTGTTAAAATGTTCAATATTTATGGTTCTAAAGGAAAAATGCCTGCTTTGGTAGTAAGAGATATCCAATCAGAACGAGAGATCCATGTCATTTCTTGGACTTCCATTCATCTTAAGAGGATCCCTTGAACTTAATCTGTTTACAGAGGTATGTTTGAAACACAAACAGTTCTGGTGTTAAGGATGTTCCTTCAAAAGGCCCACTGCGTATAGCGGGGGCAAGATCTGGGAGTGAAGTTGGACTCCCTAGAGACTGTTCCCTCCCATTGGCTCTGATTGGAAGATTGTAGAATCAGTTCCCGCCTTGTCTGCCCATGTTTCCTTGGGCAAGACGCTGAACACCACATGTGTCAGCGTTAGGCAGTGGAGCGGCCATCAGTGTGATTGTGTGTGTGCTTTGTTAAATGGGAGTGTGACTGTAAACCGCTTTGGGCCATCAAGAAAAGTAAGTAAAAGAGCTACACAAGTACAATCCAATTAACATTTTTGGGCCATTTTATTGGTCAAAAGACCAACAATTTTGTTGTTTCAACAACACAAGTGAAGTAATCTCAACTCACTTGGGGATAGTTTGTCATTTGGAATTATTATTGTAGGTATATAATATACTACAATTTGTATCTATTTAAAGCTTATGAAAGGATGCTTTAATGCACAAATGATCTCAACTACAGCAGAATCCCAAAGGAGATTATAGGAACTAGTAATATTTGGTATACAAGTGCTATACATTCCACTTACACCAGAGTAGAACACCAAGAACACAATTTAGAGGGGCAGCAGCTCCCAGCTGCATGATACTAAAGGCTGACCTATCATCCATACCCTTCATATCCCTACCTCACATATCCAATCTCCTTCTCAGCCTCCGGCATAGCATCAAGCCCCATTAACCCCCCGCTTGCCTCTCTGCTTGGGTCCCTGTGTGCTTAACACAGAGACGTTAGCGTAAAAGATGTCCCTGCTCCTCCAAATAAGCTTTGCACAGTTTAATAGAGGTCTTTAAGGGGTCCACATTAATATAGTAAGGCTGCTGCAAAGAGGCCATGACTTACACATTTCAGCCAATACCTTGTCTCTCCCCCTTTTTCCCCACAAATTTTTATTTTTGTCTCTAATCTAAGTTATTCAAAGGGGTGGTGATATGTCTGACCACACGCTGGCAGTATAAACTTGAACCCATCAGCTGTATTGTCCTGGTTCAACCGTCTTACAGCAGGGCTATTTTTAGTCAATGACCAACTTTAAGAGGTAAAATGCACAGGAACTCTTAACAAGGCTAATACAACTGATTATGTCTGTGAAGATTCTTATTCAACAAGGCTACGTTATCACAGGATCATAAGTAATTCGCCATGAACATGCATTTTTGTCATAAACCTTTAAAAAACTGTTAATCTTCTTGTGTGAATTAGGTTTAATTCTGTTACAAGTCATTTACTTAGGCCAGAGTGGTGCATAGAAAACAAGAGAGCTTCTGCACATTACTTAAAAACCTTCCTGAAAGCCGTTAAACGTTGTTTGTCAGCAGCAGAATCTTGTGTGATTATTGGCAGAAACTGGTATGCTTAGGAGTTCTGCCACAGCTGCAACAGTATTTTTTTTTTGCCTTGTCTCATGGCCCAGAACTAAATAACCCAGAGAGGACCTCCTAAATAAACTGCAAATCATAATGAATCCCTTTGTGCTTCTTAGAATGTTTAACACCTTGTTAGATTCGTCAAAAAATGCTTGCGATATCTGTCTTTGGCTTTGAAAGAAGTCCTGGCTGTTGCAATAGATATTTATGCAAGACAGCAGTGGATGTGGTTTATTTTTTCTGTAAAGAGTCATGCTTGTAAGTTGTTTTGTGTTGAGTGCTATTGGCTGAACCAAATTCAGTATGAAGCTAAATTTACCATAAAGGTGCAACTTCAATTACAGAATCTTTAAACTGGCACTGTGTTTTAAAGAGTAGTGTTACAGTAATTCTAAGCGTAATGCAAGTTCAGTGGGGTAAATTAGAAATCTCTACTTTAAAATAATTGTATGTTTACTTTATTTCAAACATAAACACAACTAAATGAACGACCCTGGGAGTATTTCAGGCAGGCAATTCGAGCAGTGCGTTTACCTGGTTACTCCTCCCCACAGGCGGTTTATTCTAATTAACTCACCTGTTCAGCATCCTACTTATGTTCCAGTTGTGCGGTCTGAAGAATATAAAACTCATAGAACTGTTTTAGAATCATTATCAGCAGATAATGCATGCTATACAAAGGCCCCACTGAAGTTTAGAGGATCACACACATAGGAGTGCAGGTAGTGGTGGTGGGTAACCACTCACTCATGGTGTGGGGGAAGACTCTTTGTAGTTTGTGTTCTGAATTCTCTCTGTGCAGATGGTTATGTGACAGCTAATGGCCTTGGGAGACGGGGAGACAACTGACCAGGCGGATTCTGTACCTTCTTCTCTCAGCATTTACCTATTCATATTTACATTGTATATACCCCGGGCAGGGAGAGAAACAGTGCTCATTCTTTGTGTCCCTGCTGTGAGCCCTGTTTTAGTAAAAGGCATTCAGGGGAATTGATTGAGCCCAGATATCTTTATTACAAATATTGTTAGGGTAATGAATCTTTGGCTTGAATTGGATACCCCAGTCTGTGCGCTTTCATTCCAACTGAATCTCCACGCTTCTGGTCCGATCCCTCTTCTCCATTTCTGCGAGCTCTGCGTTCATCACCCCACCCTCTACCCCGGCTTCCACCTGCGTGCTCCGTTAGGGGTAGTTTAATACCCAAAGTTTTTTATGAAGATCTTTGTTTTATGTATCCGGACGGAGCCTTCTGCCAAACTAAAAGAAATAGGGAAATATATCATCTTTAATGCATGAGTTGTCTGACTGAAATAATATTATGCTGATGTACAGAAGTGTCGAGGAGGGATGGCAGTGGGGTTTTTGACTGGGTTGTTCAACAGGATCTTGGGTAGTAAGAAGATGCTTGAGGAATGGAGAAGAGGTGGGATGGTGCCCATATTTTTTGTGAAAGAGAGATATGTAAAGTTGTGGCGGCTACAGAGGAATTAAGCTGGTGGGCCATACAATGAAGTTATGGGAAAGACTAGTTGAAGCTAGACTAAGAGCAAAAGTGAACATTAGTGAGCAGCCGTATGGTTTCGGGCCAAGAAAGAGCAGAGGCAATATTTGATTAGAGGATGTAGATAGAGAAGTAAAGAGGTCGGAGAGAGCTGCACTGTGTCTTTGTTGATCTGGAGAAAGCTTAAGACAGGTAGCCCAGAGAGGAACTGTGGTAAATGGTAATTAGCATATACTGGTATAGCACTTTTCCACCTTCCCCGAAGGACCAAAGCACTTTACAATCAAAGTTCCATTCACCCATTCACACACTGATGGCGGCTCCACTGCTAAACACTGGTGCCAACCTATAACCCCCAGAAGCAATGTGAGGTTCAGTGGTATTGTATGATGAAGTCTGGAATGACAGAGAACTATGTTAAAGCAGTTACAGTGCTCTAACACCTCACAACTGTAAGGGGTGACAGAGGAGTTCAACGTGGAGGTGGGATTACTTCAGGGATCAGCTCTGACCCCCTTCCTGTTTGCAATGGTAATGGACAGACTGACAGGTGAGGTTAGACAGGAATCACCGTGGACTATGATGTTTGCAGACGATACTGTGATTTGTAGCGAGAGTATGGAACAGGTGCAGGAGAAGCTAGAAAGTTGGAGGTTTGCCTTGGAAATGAGAGGAATGAAGGTAAGTCACAGCAAGACGTGTGTGAATGAGATAGATCCAACTGGAAGAGTGAAGTTACTGGGAGAAGAAATAAAGAGGGATTTGGAGGATTTGAAGTATCTAGGGTCATCAGTCCAGAGTAATGCAGAGTGTGGAAAAGAAGTGAAAAAGCAAGTGCAGGTAGGTTGGACTGGGGTGGAGAGAAGTGTCAGGTATGATGTGTGATAGAAGAGTTTCAGCTCAAATGAAAGCAAAGGTGTAGAAAACTGTGGTGAGACCAGCCATGTTGTTCAGAATAGAGACAGCGGCACTGAGGAAAGACAGGAAGCAGAGCTGGAGGTAGCAGAGATGAAGATGCTGAGGTTCTCTTAAGGAGTGATCAGGATGGATAGGTTCAGGAATGAGTACATCAGAGGGACACCACATGTTAGAGGTTTTGGAGATAACGTCAGAAAGGCCAGACTGTAAAGTTCAGACATGTCCAGAGGAGAGACAGTGACTATATTGGTAGAAAGATGCTGAGTATAGAGCTGCCAGGCAAGGGGTCTAGAAGAAGACCAAAGAGGAGGTTTATGGATGCAGTGAACAAAAAGACATGAAGGAAGCTGGTGTTAGAGGAGAGGATGCAGAAGACAGGATAAGATGGAGGAAGCTGATTTTCTGTGGCAACTCCTGAGGGGAAGAGTACAAAGGAAAAGGAGAAGAAGTAGAACAATTTAATTGTTGTATTTATGCTATATTACTTTGGGGCTTTCAGAAAGAAAAGAAAAATGGACTATGCACCATGCAGCAGATGTTGCTCTGCTCTTTCCAAATCCCAACAATGTTCTCTGCCTCAAAAACAGGTCTGAAGTTTGGCATATGCTCCCTTACATTACTTTTTCGCATTCATGAGAGGCACACAGAACCTTCAACATGGACCGGGTCTGTATGGCTGTATATTCTTTGGAGGCCAAAGACAGTTGACAGTTATATTATTGATATGTTATGTAAAATCCTTTCCATCAACTCCTGGACTAATTCAGAAGCACACGGGTAGCAATACTAATGCTTGGTTCACACCAAATGCAATTCCCACAGCAGAGGTGTCCAGTTTCTACATATGTCAAGTCAATGTACAGACATGATCTGAAGTCCTGTGGCATGATGTGGGTGTTACGGGGTATCAAGAGTTAAACAATCTGAACTCTGGCAAAGGACAGATTTTGTGTCAACCAATCAAGGACTCAGCTATCTCAGCTATCAGTGGGTGGACTCCAAAACCAACATTTGGGATAAACTGATCGTTGTCGTCCCTAACCCTAAACCTTTAAGACATTTTTCCATATTTTCATCAGGACAGTATTAAAGGAACCTCTATTTTTATCATTATTTCTACTTTTTACCTCCTCAATCTTATGCCGGTCAGCTAGTTGTTGAACTGGGCCACAGATTGACTAAAAGCAGGCATCACCACCTGACAGGATTATCTTTCATTTCACTCACTGCTAATTGGCACTGTGTTTGTAACATAACTTTCTTTATTTGTTTAAATTTGATGATCGGAGCTCTGCTAAAAATTTCCCCATGCGATCAAGTTGTTTGATTAGCTGTATATTGTTAACACAGACAACATCGTTAGTTTTACTTTTTTCTTCTTCTTTTTTTCGGCTGTTGGTTTGCCTCGGGTTAGGGTTATCTTAGCTCAAAAATGGATGAAAACATTGAAATATCTTCTTTAAATATTTATGTCTTGAGCTGTAATAGCAATAGGTGTGTTGCATTCTAAATGTTGCATACAAATCTTTGATCATACACAACTATTTTTTCCCCAATATAATCATCATTTCTACTTTTATATTGTTCCATAATTCAGACTTCTTTTATCCTATTTGTAGTTGCTTCCTGGCCATACCTATTCGGTCTTTCCATTTCACCTCTCTTTCTTCCCCTTAGTCCCTTTTCACTTTCCATCTAGCTTCCATCACAGCCACACCACCTTCTCTTCCCTCCTATTTTCCCCCTTCCCCATCACCACATACTCCTCCCGTTTCTCTTCTTGCGCAGCCGTCACTCTGAATTATTTTCAATGAGCTCCTTTATAGTGTGCGCCAGATCACAGCTCCAACTCATCACTGAGCACAGAGCTAGGGTGGACACGCTCTGCATTTCGATCAGCTCTGAACCTCCACTTTGCTATTAACCCCTTTCACACTAAACCCCACCACCATCCTCTTCAAAAAACCTTCATTTCTACACCATGACTCCCACTGTCTCTGTACCCATGGTGATGTTTTCACTATTCCTACTCTAAAGTTTGACCACATTTTTGGCTCAGTATTCGACATTCTTTTTTTCTTACTGTCAGACTCTTCTGCACAGCGTACATTATGTTAAAATGGAATTCATCCGTTTATCAAGTGACACTTTGAAAATTAATGTTGTAGACCCAATCTTTTCTTTACTCCAGTTTTTCATTTTATTTGATTTCTTCCTAAAAAGTTTTTAACATACTTTTCAAAACAAACCATTAAACTTAACGTTTACACCATAGAATCAGCCAGTATATGTACATGACATAGAATCCTATAAAAGTGTATGTTCCTTTCCAATTTAACAAACTACAGTTTAAAGGTCCGCAATAACTTTGGGATTTACACACCTTAAGTCTGACATGCATTAGTGGGGAAATTGGCATATTATTTTAATTTATTATGTGTGCACACTCGAAGGGCCTATATGATGCAAAATCATCTTTTTGAGCTTTTATGTGTTCTATAACGTTCATTCCTTATGAAAAAGCAACCCCAAAATGGCAATTTAAACTATTCAGACTTTTCTGAGTATTCCTCGAAAAACCTGTTTTCTGAGCACCATCCCCTCCCATTCCACGGAATTGAGCGGGCTCTCACATTGTGATGTAGATAAATGAGAAACAGCCCCTCCCAGGAAGAGTCTGTGCTGCACACACTGCTAACACACACTCTCACTTTCTCCATGAAGAAGCAGCGATCAGCTATCTGCTTTTACTTTATACCCACAATGTGCACATCCGGGTTGGGCGATGTACTTAAATTGGCTGTTGACGACGTTTGCTGTCAACCATCGGGATGGACGATGATATCGTCGGGGGGGGGGGGGGGGGTATTTTTAATTTTTCTGTCTTATATAATTGCTATTCGTTATTTTACTTTATTACTTTATTTATTTTATTTGCCAAATAATGACTCATCCGCGGTGATCCAGTATAAACTGAGGGAAGCGACTTTAACAAAAAAAGTGACAAACAAAATAGAAAAGAAGTAGTCCGCTCCCACACTTAACTAGTGAAGTGGACCGGCGGAGTGCGGATTTACAGCTTTGTGTTTGATGGGAAGGGGGGTGCTTTGTTACATGAGCGGTATGTGTGGGAGATTTAGGACTGCGATCCGTCCCGCAGCTCTAGGGGAACGAGCTACCAAACTCATAACCGCATATTCCCACATGTTTACATGCAGCCAGGATGCAGATTGCAGCACCACCCAAAGCTAATGTTGTTAGCCCCTGTTAGCATACTGCTAATTGTGGCTTCTTTCTGGCTCCGCTCTTCAACAGAAAAAGCGCTGACCACACAGATTAAAATTAAAACAGGCGAACAGGCGAACATTTAGAAGATCATCTCGTATATTACGGAGCTGACATGTCAATGTATATAGCCGCTCGGCGGAAGTCATATCCTCAGTCATTCCTGTTTTTCAAACCCTACTGCGCCTGTGCGAATGATGTAGTCCGACCGAAAGTTTGACCAATGTGAACGTTTGTTTTATTCTGAAAACATTTTTCTGGGCCCATGTACACGGTTGGATTCTAATCCGACCATTGATCAGATCAAGATATTTTGCACATGTAACTGCGGTTTAAGGTGTCTAATCGCAGCGTGGCGGGGGCGTGGCATCACGATAGTGTCTCTCCATTGGGATGTCAGTCACCCATCACCATGGACGATGGTATTCGGATGTTGTTTGTTTTTGTCGGTAAGACACAGAAACGCTGCAGAAGCCAGACCTATGTTGACATCAAGAAATGGGCTGCAACTGCGAAGAGAGAGAGACGTTTTTTTCAGGTTAAATGAACAAATGACTGTTTTTTTAAATTATAATGCAAATATCGTTACTGAATGTTAAACGCTGCATGTTATTATTTAATTATTTAGTAAATGCAAATGAGGCTGGTCTGACAGTGTATTTCTGTCTAAACGGGAAACTGGGTGGGATTACTACTAGAAAATGGTAATGGTACACTAAGGACAGTGTCATGTTTCATTGTAGATAGTCGGGACCAACACTGTTTTACATGTATGTCCTACACAAAGAACATTCGGAAATGAGAAGTCCAGAACAGCCACATAAGAAGTTTGGATATTTTAGATGGTGATATAAGGTTACTACTACTTCAATTTAAATCAGGTTGGAGGTAAGAATATCATGGTCTGGTCAGTCTCCTCCCCCTCAAGCTCAGTTCCACTCCTAACCACCTCCAGCTGTTGCCACTCAACCTCATCAGTCCTGCTGTTTAAAAGGAGACTCAACCCATCATTCAACGCCAGATCGTTGCCCTCTATGATGACTACCCTGGTCACATGTCTAGTTTTGCTCTGCTGTTTACCTACTCTCGTTCTTGCCCAAACGTTGTTCTCCTGCTTCAGGAAAATCTCATCACGAGTGTCATCAGGTGGACTCTCTACAATCAACCCCCTTGGAATACGGCAGACGTCTCGGTCATCGCTGATCCACTAACTCTTCCACCCTCGCCACACGCCACAGCCATCTCTGAACCATCGCCGTCTCAAGCAATAACTTCTCGGAGAGGAATCAAATTAAACTCTTCCTACCTGCTACTCGCCAGTCTTGTTTCTGGGTTTCAGCCCCTGGGTCCGCCACGTTCCGGGAATCATGACAAAGAACATGCATGAAGCTTGTACATGCTATCCAGGAGCAACATCCAAAAGTAAAGCACAGATGTGTACTACACCAGTACTTAACTTCAAAGTAGACAGCAGAGTTTAACTGAGTTTATGTCATTCAAATGTTTGCTTTTGTTGGGAATAAAATGCATACTCTGTAATCAATGTTGTTTATAATATAGTATAAAAGCAAATGTCCATTTTATTCATTTTCATTGATTTGTAGAAACTTATCAGATTTCTTTTCCTGCCTGCAAGTTACTTAAAGGATTTCAGTAACTAACTAACAGTTAATTTTTGGATTAAGTACTTAGTAATTTTGACTAACTGCTTAAGTAACATTACCATCACTGATTTTATCTTGTCTTACTGCACCACTGTTTGGTCACTGACCAGTCAAACTATATTAAAGCCCAAACAGAGGCTGTAAACTCAGGCCTTAAAGTTCAAGTTGTTTTTTAAATTTTTGACTGGACTTGCACTTCAGCCACTCTCTCATTTTGTTAATAGACTAGAAACTTCCCAATCAACAAGAGCAACTAGTGAAGACTGCAATGTTCTGTTCCATAAAGCATCTTTAGCTCAGTATTCCTATAATATAAAATGTTTAACAAAACTGTCCAAATTTCAAAAAAACAAATTAAATATTGTTTCATAGAATATCAACAGTGCACCAACATTGCCTAAGATATCCTATATGATCATGTAAAGCATGCAAATGAGTACAGTTTAGTGCTTTGTTTAGTCATTCTTTACTTATTTTTTATTGCTGGTATTCTCTTTTTACTGTTCTTTTGCCATTTCTGTAAAAGTTACTCTAGGGACAGGTGTTGCGATTAAGCCATGGCCATAAAAACTGTGATGCAGACATCCGATTGTTTCAACGTAATGATCTATGTTTTTTTGTCCCTATTAAATCAATAAAAATATGCTTTCTGAAACCAGAGTAAATGTACATTTAATTCTGGGAATGGATTTTTGAACATAAAGAATTAAAAACTGCAAAGTGCTTTATATGGTTATTGGTGAAACTTTAACATTTGTTATTTTCTGGTTTGTGTCAGAGTAGGAAAATAAGCTTCCACTTAGAATACCATATATTCTGTTGTACAAGTCACATTTTTTTGTATAGTTCGGCGGGGGTGCAACCTACACTCAGGTGCGAATATGTGATTTAAACTTTTTTTTTAATTGAGAATACATTTTTTCTTCCGTACTATGTAGTTTTGGCTGCTGCAATTTACTAGAGTCCAAAAATATATGGTAGTAATATATTTTGGTGGTAAAGTTTATATACCTTGGGGTATTGTTCACGAGGAAGGAAAGTATAGGCCATAAGATGGAAGAGGAAGACAGGTTCTGTGGCCGTAGTCATCGTATTATACTCCTGGGGCAAGTATCAGGCACACCTGTCTAACTGCTTGGTAACGTAGATTTCTAACCAGCCAATCACATAGCAGAAATTTAACACATGTAGGCAGAACTTGGTCAAGATGATCTACTGTTGTTCAAACCAAGCAAGAAAGGTGACTAAAGTGACTTTGAATGGTTGTTGGTGCCAGACGGGCTGGACTGAGTATTTCAGAAACTTGGGGGACAATCTACTGGTATTTTCACCCACAACCATTTCTAGGGTTTACAGAGAAAGATCTGAAAAAGAGAAAAAAATCCAGTGAGCAGCTCTGTGGGAAGAAATGCCTTGTTGATGCCAAAGGTCAGAGGATAACAGCCAGACTGGTTCCGGCTGATAGAAAGACAACAGGAACTCAAGATTCCACTGGTTATAACCAATGTCCGCAGAAGAGCATCTCTGAACGCACAACAAGTCCAACTTTGAGGCAAATGGGATACAGCAGCAGAAGACCACATAGGGTTTCACTGCTGCCAGCTAAGAACAGAATAATGAGGCTACAATTTCAAGTGGACATGGCTGCACACAAAAAGATGGCGCCCAGACAGACATCATTAGCCAGAAGCAGAAGTCCTCAGCCGAAACCGGAAGTACACGTTCTCCTCTTTATTTTTATTCAATTTTTCTTTTTTTTGTTGAAAAGGACTAATTTAGGTGATGACCTTAACAGTGAAGTTTTTTCCCATTTTTTAAAACCCATGAGAAAAAAGGTAGCAGGTTTGAAATCTGAGAATATCAGTTTTGAAAGGATTAAAACACTGTATTTTTTGCGCTATTCTAAATTAATCTTGTACCGAAGAGGATTAGGGCCATGGACAAAGAAAAAAAAACCGCATAGAAATTTCTGACTTTAATCTCAGAATTCTGACTTTAATCTCAGAATTCTGACTTTAAACTCAGAATTCTGACTTTAAACTCAGAATTCTGACTTTAAAGTCAGAATTCTGAGTTTAATCTCAGAATTCTGACTTTAAACTCAGAATTCTGACTTTAATCTCAGAACTACGGAGGCCTGTGAGCTACTTCCTTCAGTTAGCTTTAGCAGCACTGTGGAGTCATACATGCTGAGTGTAACTAACGAAAATGTCCTCTTTAAGTTTCTAGTTGCGTGCTGAAGTTTACCAGGAGGCCACTGTGTTAACAGAAGGTGAGTAAAAAGAGATTAATTTAGAATTTTTTAATGAAACGGCGACAGACTATGCTAGCATTTTGTAACTGTAAAACGTCTTTTAAAACTACGTATGCTGTTATCGACATCTGTGACAAACAGATTGACGGACGGAGTTTCAAGTTGTGCATTTCTGCACACTGCAGTTGTTTGCATTCAACTACCTGATGATCTCATTTCTGGAGATTTAAAGACGTTTTACACGGATACATTTTTATCCAACAGATTGTTGTGTTTTCTAAGAATGGGTGACTGTAAAATGGCCACCGAGCTTTATTTTGACTTTATTACAATATTTAGCTCTCATGCGTCCTGTCACGTCATTTTATATCTTTTTTATCGTCTTTTTAGCCGACATGCAGAAAAATGGAACTCCACATGCCAAGACTTAATTTGGAGAAAAAGAAGATGGTTATTTTCTTATATTTTTACTGTGACATCAAGTAGAACTCATACTTTTTTAAAAATTATTATTATTAATTATTTTTCTTTTGTGCAGATTGACCGTGATGTCTTCGCTTTGGAGGATAATGCAGCTCTGGGACAGACACAACACACACAATCACCATTCACACACTTTACATTAATCAACTATAATGATGCAAGTTTTTTGGACTGATGGAAGAAGCTGCCGGAAGGTCATGTATGCAGGAGAACATGCTAACTCCATACAGGACCCTTTTGGGATTTGAACCAGAGCCCTCTTGCTATGAGGCACCCCTGCTGACCAGTACGTCATTGTGCAGATGAGAGAAGTTTATTTTGAAAATAAGACCATTCTAAGTTGGAAGCAGTTATTAG
This sequence comes from Oryzias sinensis, assembly GCA_037389245.1. Classification (NCBI taxonomy): domain Eukaryota; kingdom Metazoa; phylum Chordata; class Actinopteri; order Beloniformes; family Adrianichthyidae; genus Oryzias; species Oryzias sinensis. Next base: position 28,025,017 of record CM074488.1, read on the forward strand.
AAACAACATTAATTTGAGTTTATTGTTTCAATCATGGTCAATTGGAACATACTTCCTTCAACACAGGAACAGCACATATATAAAGAAACAAAAATAAGTCACAATCTGAGTATACATCCTTGTATCTTACTTTTCATTATACAAACTAAACAGTTAATGCTTGAAATGGGAAGAGAAGAAGCAAATTTATTTAACTCCTTCCCTATTATAATATTCAAGATTCAAGATTCAAAGATTCAAGATTCAAAGGGTTTATTATCATATGCACAGTAAAGAAACGGGTTTCCCTGCACAATGAAATTCTTTCTTTGCTGTCTGCTCCGAATGCCCAAAAGTATAGAGGAAACAAAACAATTCACTCACATCATACACACAAAAACACAAGATGTCGAGTGGCTGCTGTAAAAGTGCAAATGTGCAAAAGTGACAATGACAGTAGCAGCAATTAGGATAAGCAAAGGTGCAGTTTGTTTTTTCCAGACTCCAGTCAGCTGTTAAGGAGTCTGATGGCAGAGGGAAAGAAAGATATGCATAACTTAATCATAAATTGTTGCTATGTTATAAATTATAAACTGTAATGTTTCTATAAAAATGTATGAATAAAGGTCTTTCTTCTGAAAAGATTTTGTATGAAGTTATTGGAACCATAACACCTTTTTTTTACCACATGTGTGAGTTAAACAGGAGTTGCCAACATTATTTACAAGGTCAGAACTAACACATGTAATGCAAGTGGCTGAATATTTCAAAAGGAAACAAATAAATCATAATGGAAATTCAGTTGATTTAATACTTTTGATCTTAGGTTACTATTATTTGATGCATCTGTTATGGAAATACTGAAAATTAAAAGTAAATAATAAAATGAGAAAAAATGTGTTTAGTTATACATATTTCTTTAAATTTTACAGAAGAAATAAGAGGCCGGGATAGGCTCCAGCAGCCCCGTGATCCCAACAGGGGCAAAATGGATTCAGAAGATGAATCAGAATTAATTAAAATTAAAAGGAAAAGGTATGTCAGTTCTCTGCAGGTATTCTCAGATATGTACTATCGCACATATAAATAAGAAAAAACGACAAAACAGTTAAATTACTTTGTTACCATAGCTCCATTAAAAACTACAGATAAATAAATAAATGTGCTTAAAAATAATAACAAGAACAAGTTTCCAGTGTCTAATGTAGAGTCTAGCATCTGATGGGAAGAAATCTCAGCAAAAAGACTTTCTGCAATGACGTGTTGCAGACTCCACAGGAAGGGATGTGAAGTGTCATTTCTGGATCCTCCAAAGCAATGACATCACTGTCAATCTGCACAAAAGAAAAATACATTAGTTATAAAAGAAATGAGTTTTATTTGATGTCACAGGGAACATATAGGAAAAAAAAACAAGTCCAGTAGTATTTTCAGAAGCATAAATAAAAAAGTGATAAATGGAGCTTCTTTCTTTCTTGCTGTGTGCAAACATTTGACATAAATGTACTTGTTGGCCATTTATATGCCCACTAAAACTGGACAAATGTGGTTAATCAGGTGAATCCGAACGGACTATGAAAATGTAGCTGAGAGAAAATAGTAGACTACATAAGAAACAATCATCCGATTCTGCAGAACTACGTACATAATGACGTAACGATCAAGCTTCCCGGTGTTTAAAAACCCCCCGCCCAATAAAAAAAAATAAAAAAAACCTGCCCTGTAAAAAAACTAATAAACTGTACCCTGTGAAGTTTGCAGCGGTGCCGATAGCTTAATGTGGGTGCTAATGTGCTAAATAGTAAAGGTATTGCTACGTTTCAACGAAGAAGAAACGGCGGTTGCCGTGGATACGCAACGCTACTCCGAGGTGTCACGTGACTTTCCCCAACTGAACTTTATTTAAACTCGCCCAGATACAGAATAACAAAAACTATAATATTGTATTAAATGTTATGAAAGGGTATGATTTTGTGACGGGGGACCGTCGTTTGCAGAGTGTTTGTTTAACAATGAGATATTAAAAATAGAGAACGTGTCTGTCACGTGAAGAGAAGGCTGAAAACCGAACGTCATTGTGTTGGACGTGTAAACTAAAAGATCAGTGGGTATGCTGCATAGTAAAACACGACAATCTGTTAGACATACGCAGAGAGTATTTTCTGAAGGGTATGAAAAACTAAATTATAAGGTAGTTGTTGATATAAACGGGCACGACAATGGGTGCTATCACAAAGCATTTTTTGCACCAGCTCTGCAAAGCCCTGCATGACTGATGCAAAATGCTAGCATAGCCTGCTGCCCGTTCATTACAAGATTCAGTTTAAAACAATTTCTTTTTACTTACCCTCTGTTCTTCCATTAGCGAAATGACCTCCTCTGGTCAACCCTCAGCGTGCAAAAAGACACTTACAGACGTCAATTTTGTTGGTTTCACTCCGGCAGCTCCTTGGACTCTGCAGTGCTGAAGAATGTGGCTCACATGCGACTGTAGCGCACAATTCTGACTTTAAAGTCAGAATTCTGAGATTAAAGTCAGAATTCTGAGATTAAAGTCAGAATTCTGAGATTAAAGTCAGAATTCTGAGAATAAAGTCAGAATTCTGAGAATAAAGTCAGAATTGTCTATGACCCTTTTTTTTTATTTCTCAATGGCCCTAATCCTCTTCCGTAATCTTGCACGCTACATCGTGTTCCAAACTATTATGCAAATGCTATTTTTCTATGATTTTTCTAAATACTAAGTGCAGTGACAAGGATATTTTTTTAAAGTTACTAACCATAAGAGTAAATATTAAGTGTTATTGAAAAAAAAAAAAACTTCAGATAACTTTTTTTTTAAATACAACCTTCAAAGTCACTGTTCCACAATATTACACACAGAGTTTCACAACTTTTCATAGATTCTAAAGAATTGAAAATTGTCATGTCAATTAGCTGCATCTGGAGGTCACATTTACTGAAATCAGATGGTATAAGGCGCCGACTTGTATAGCATTTTTCTACCTTATTTGAAGGCCCAAAGCGTTTTTCAGTCACAGTCCCATTAACCCATTCACACAACTATGGCGGCTTCGCTGCCAAACACTGGCGCCAACCTTCCACCAGAGGCATGGGGGGGTTCAGTGTTTAACACATGGGCGGGCAAGGTAGGAAGTGAACCTGTAATCTTCTCATCAGATGTCAACCACCCAACCGCTGCACCCTCAAATCATAAAGCTATATCAATCAAAAACATCTTAATAGATCAAGTTACATTTAAATATAAGAAACTGTATTTTGTAGCAGCTTCACAAATCTCACATCATTTGAACCTGCGAGTTTTTGGAGAGTTCCTGCTTGAATTTCTTTGTAGGATGTCAGAATAGCCTCCCAGAGCAGCTGCTTGGATGTGAACTGCCTCCCACCCTCAGAGATATTTTGCTTGAGGATGCTCCAAAGGCTCTCAAATATGGTTGAGGTCAGGGGAAGATGGGGGCCACACCATCAGTTTCTGTCATTTTATGCCCATAGACAGACAAAAACACTTTCTCTTTCCCATACTACTTGAAAACGTTGGTCTGCTTAATAATGTGGAACGCCCTTCTTTAGTAGTTTCTCCTTTAATTGAACTCACCTGGCAAACTAATTATCACAGATGCCTGAGATTGATGTCAGTGATCCAAAGAGCCCAGAGACACCTTCGTGGTGGGGGCAGCGGGCACCACATGCTTTTATTGAGGGTTCTGATTGGTCAGTTTAAAATTTGAATAACTTGTAATAAAGAAATTAGATGAAAAAAAATAGGATTGTAAGGAAAATGTTAAAAAAAAATGATGGCAGAACTAGATTGGTATCTCTGACAATTAGAATGACCGAGTAATAGCTGTTTAATTTTTCAATTTTGGCCGGCGTGTATTTCCTATTTGGTATGCAAAGGGGGAGGGGTCACTCAGTGCAATTCTCTTGTATAGTGAAAGGTTTTGATCCAGGCAGCTGAAGAGCGTCAGCATGGACCTGCCCACTTGACTCCTTGATCAATGATATTCTGGAATGTGTTTTTCACAATCCCCTGCCCCCCGTGTGTTACACAAAAGACACTAGTGGTTTTTAGGCACTTAAAAATTTAAAAAAAAAAAGAAGCATTCGAGGCTGATTAAACCCTATCATACTAAGTAACAATAATGGGGTTGTAGTGATGATAAAAGTTAGATTACTGAGTTAGAAAACTCCATTACCTAACTCATAATGCAGTTAGTAACACCATTATACTTAAATTGCGTTACTCCCAACACTGGTGGACAGGCACAGCCCCCTTGGTAATCATCTACTTGGGAAAGTTTCAAAAAAGTTTTTTACCCCCTTTTTTCTAACTTGTACCTTTGTCCCCCATCTCTAGTGTCCCACTCTTCATCTGTGATTAGTCTGGCCAACACATAAATGCACGTAATAATAATAAACACAAAGTGTATCCTCAAATACAAAAGGGGTCTATACAGTTCTACACATTGTGTGTCTGAAGCTACATAGCCCCTATTGCAACAGTAACATCTGCCAAAGTTGAAGGACTGAGCTCTCATCTGTTGACTTAGTTGCTAGAGAGAAAAATAAATAAAAAAATAAAATAGAATTAACTGCTCATATTTACACAATATAGGAATGAATGTCGACACAGACTAATTAATAATAATCACGTGTATTGTATTTATTTGAAAAATATTTGTTTTGTAAGTTTATAGTTTCCTAAATGTAAAACTCTTTAACATATTTATGAACTGTCCCTAAGTAGGCAAACCAGATTTGGTTATATTACCACATTGTCAGAATATGTTTATAATAATGGTCTAATTTCTACATTTTTTTAAATAAAAAAGTTAAACATGACACGTCAGTCTTTTGTGTCCTGGTTTTTTTTGTCTGTTTCTCACTGTCTGTTGGACTTTGGCATCCCATCATCTACTTTTGCAACTAATTCTTACTTGCTTATTTTTCTCTTTGTTGTAGCAGAATCCTAAGTACCACTCATCAACGCTCCTCTCCACATGAAGGACCCTTGTTCCACACAGAGATTACAGTAATAGTTTCATCTATACTTGTTTCTAGAGGGAACATCACCGTTTCCAGTGAGAGCCCTCTTGGGTGGAGTACCTTGGCAATTAACAAGCATCAAAGTCATTTCTGTCAGTTTGCACTCTGCATTAATACTGTATCCTGCACAGTATTAATGCACAACGGACTTCCTTGTCTTTCACACACACAAACACCAACACACAAACACCAACACACAACGCATCTTCCCCTATTTTAAAGTCTGTTTAAACTCCTTTCAAAAACCACAAAACTCTTTTTTTGTCAACCTACACTCAACCTAGTTCTCTTCACTACCTTATTACCTCATGTTGGATGATGTTGCAGGCAGCAGAACGTTCTCCACGCCGACGTCAAACCTGTTACATTTTCAACTGAATTCACAGTGAGGTAAATAGGTAATTGAACACCCTTGAACAGGGGAACCATCCGTGCCATGCATGATTTAAAACCAAGACGTCCTAGTGGATTACCAACAGTAACCTTGGAAACAGTGGTCCCAGCTCTTTTATGGTCATTGACCAGCTCCTTCTGTGTAGTTCTGGACTGAGACCCCACTAGGTGAGATCTTTTAGTCCCAATTTGTCATTTTTTGCTTCCTCCATTTTCTAATAATTGCACCAATAGTGGATCTTTTTTCATCTAGTTGCTTGGCAAGTGCCCCGTAGCCCTTCCCCGCCTTTTTGAGAGCTGCAATTTTGTCTCTGTTCTCTTTGGACAGCTCCTTTGTCTTGGTCATTTTAATAGTTGGAGTCTTACTGATTCTATGGCGTGAACAGGTGTCTTTATGCAGCTAACCACCTCAAGCAGGTGCTTCTAATTTAGGATAATAAGTGGAGTGGATTATTTAAAGGTGGACTAACAGATCTTTGAGGGTCAGAATTCTAGCTGATAGACATGTGTTGGACATCACATTTTGGGTTATGCTAAGGTCACATGAACAACTGCCACTGCGCGAGGCATCGGCAGAATCTTCTAAATAAACTCCCGCCTGATTTTTTGAAAATCATTGGTGTGGTCATGAATGTAGACAGAAGCAGCCAGGTGGCCATCAGTCAGGCAGGGATGATGTCATCACAAAATTGGGCAGTGGCTGCTGGATCGCGGGCCGGCAGCAGCTCTGATCGGACGAGGTGTAAATGTCTCCTGATGGCAGCCATTAAGTGCCACCGGCCGCCCTTTTCTAAAAAGCGGACCTTTCTGCACCACTGGTCATTCGCAACTCAGATTTTGAGCACACACTATAATCTTGTCAATTTACAAATTTTGGAGAACTTGAAGACCCTCAGACCCTACCGTCACTCAATTATTGCTCTGATGCCTTCCTGCCACCTGCCTGTCACTGGACTGCCAACACACAACTCCAAAATGTTCCTGGGAAGCCACTGACCAATGTCCAGCAGGAGACTATAACAAATGGGGTTAGGAAGGGGGCTGTTTGAACTTAAAACATCCCCAAAAGGTTAAATAGATGACACCCTTAATGAATCTTTCAACTTTGTTTCTCTGGTTGGAAGTTTTAACCTCCCACTTGTGTTCTCAATAAAACATTTTTTTACACTGCTCCAAAAACTAAAAGTAACACTATGAAAACACATCCTATACCTGAATAAAGGAAACACTCTTTTTAAATGCTTTATTCTTTACATAGTTGCATGTGCCGACAACACAACCACATCAAATGTTTTAATGGAAATTCAATTTATTAGCCTATGGAGGTCTGCATGTGGAATCATTACTTAAGATCAAACCTGGAAATAAGCAACCAACTCCTGGACAGTCTGTGGTGAAACCTAGCGTTCGTGGATGGACATAGATAGGATGTCCCAGATTTGCTCAAATGTATTCAGGTCTGGGGAACCGGTGGGACAGTCCATTATATCAATACCCTATGTTTAGCAGAAACTGCTGACACACTCCAGCCACATGGGGTCTAGCATTGTCTTGTTTTAGGAGGAACCCAGGGTCAATTGCACCAGCATATGGTCTCACAGGGGGTCTGAAGATCCCATCTCAGTACCTAATGGCAGTCAGGCTACCTCTGGTGAGCACACAGAGACCTGTGCAGCCTTAAAAAAAAAGCAACCCCGAACCATTACTGACCTACTGACAAACCGGTCATGTTGGACAATGTTGCAGGCATGCAAAACGTTCTCCACGCCGACTTCAGACACTGTCACATGTGCCTAGTTTGAACCTCCTTTCATCTTTAAAGAGCACAGGCCACCAGCAACACATTTTAAATTCTTGTTGTTCTCTAGCAAATGCCAAACATCTTGCGTGTTATTACCCTGTAAGCACAACTCCCGCCTGTGGATGTTGGGCCGTCATACCACCTTAATGGAGTCTGTTCTTAACAGTTTAAGCAGACACCTGCACATTTGTGGACTGGTGGAGGTCATTTTTCAGGACTCTCGCAGTGCTCCTGCTGTTTCTCCTTGCACAAAGGAGGAGGTAGTGGTCCTACTTTTGCTTCCTCCACATATCCTGATTTACTGGCCTGTCTCCTGGTAGCACCTCCATGCTCTGGATGCTACACTGACAGACAAAGCAAACCTTCTGGTCACAGCTCGCATTGATGTACCATCCTGGATGAGTTGCACTACCTGGGCCACTTGTGTAGGTTGAAGACGCCGTCTCATGGTACGCTGGAGTGACAACACTGTCGGCTTTCAAAAGTCACCAAAAAATCTGCAAAAAACCAAGAGGACGAAGAAGTTGTCTGTGGTCGCCACTGACAGAACCACTCCTTTATTTGGCGTGTCTTGTGAATCGCCTATTATTTCCACTTGTTTATTTCACTTGCACAAAAACATGGGAAATTGATTGCCAGTCAGTGTTGCTTCCTAATTGGACAGTTTGATTACACAGAAGTGTGATTGACTTGCAGTAACATTGAGTTGTTTAGGTGTTCCTTTATTTTTGAGCAGTGTATTTGATGGTAAAATCAGAGTGACTGTGAAAAAACACAAACAATCCATTAATACTTTTGTAATACAACAAGTTTGCATTAGGTTTTAATTAATTTAAGTTTAGCTTAAACATAATTTAAACATAAACATTTAAGTTCCAAACGAAGTTATGACTCAAAGTAAAACATCCAAATGTTTCTTTTGTTCTTAATTTTTAAATAAAGAGGATAAGATCAAAACTTGAATGGATTTCATTACAATCAATTCCTGACATGCAGTTTGTCATTACAGTGATCCCTTGCTATAACGCAGTTTACTTTTCATGGTTTCGCTACTTCACGGATTTGCATCTTGCATTGTGTTCTGCATTCTGATTGGCTAAAAAGTCACTCCGCTTCTTCTCTACCTGCGCGTCAATAACGTTGCAGTTTAATATGTACACGTACGTAAAACAGCTTGCCAAATTTACATTACTTACGTTCAAATTGTCTTGCAATTTCGAGTTTCTCCAAAACCCATAAAAAAGAGCGACAACAACTGCCGATCACTATGTTCTTCTCCCGAACAAACACAGCTGCACCGCGGGCTTCAAAAGAAGAAAACACTGCAGAGCGGAGTCAGGATGCAGCGGTTCAAGAGCAGTGAAATACACCTGAGTCACTATTTGTCCGACTGTACATTCTATTTTTTTCATAATCATTTTAAATTTTCTCCCGTTTAATCCAATTACTCTGGTTGCGGTGGGCGGGGCAAATCTCCGCAATTTGAAGCCTTCTGTTCACATTGATGATTAAAATAATTATTTGACAGTACAGTACAGAAGTTATTTGTTAAAAAAACGCTTCTAAAGTACTTTTATTTGTGAAACAAATTCTTGAGCCTGTAAAATGGTCTGTTCTTTATTTTCAATGTATAATAGAGGATTTAATTGTGTAATTGTAAAAAAAAAAGGTTTCTACTTCACGGATTTTGCCTATCATGGGTTCTTTTTGGAACGTAACCCCCGCGAAAAACAAGGGTTTACTGTATATGATTAGTTGCCTAAACAATAAAATATAATAGTAGACTAAATCTACAAAACCTATTTGCACAGCCTACACCTTGGGTCTTGTCTGGTGTGGTAGATCTGAGCCTCTATCGCTCTGGTGCTCAGGGCTTGGTTCCTGTGCCGCTGTGAATGTAGCGAACTACCACCCGTCCCTCTTCTGCTTACTGCACATCATTGACTGTAGAATAATCTACGGTCAATGGCGCAAACTCATATTGACCCATTGCATGGAGGAAAAAGTACTAAAGAAGGAGGTTTCACATTATTAAGGAAACCAACATTTTCAATATGGGAAAGATAAAGGATCGCTCTGCTGCTGAAAAGCATGAAATAGTTTAATGTCTTGGAAAAAGTATGAAAACCTTGGATATTTTTTGGATATTTAAGCGTGATCATCTTGCTATTAAGAGATTTGTGGCTACTTCAGAGCACACATGTATTTGTGCAGATAAAGGCAGAATAAGGAAGGTTCCTGTCAGGCAAATACATCGGATTATGAGAGCAGCTGTTAAAATAACATTACAAAGCACGTATTTGATGCTGCTGTTGTCTGTGGAGTCCCACAAACATCAAGGTGTAGGATCCTCCAGATGCTTGCAGTTTTATATAAACTTTCTACTCGGCCAACCCAAAAAACACTCACAAGCAGAAATGGCTGCAGTCAAACAACTGATTGTCAAACAGGATAGTCCAGATGGATAGAGTAGTGGGTGGTTGATGCATAAACACCATGTCCCAACAAGGCTGCACCATAAGCAAGAAGGTGTCAGAGTCATGTTTTTAGCCGGAATCATGGGGAGAGAGCTGGTCGGCTCATTTAGGGTCCCCGAAGGTCTGAAAATGGACTCAAAAAAGTAGTTTCTGACTAACCACTTTCTTCCGTGGAACAAAAAAAGCTGTGCTTTCCGCAACAAAATCATCTTGATGCATGACAATGCACCATCTCATGCTGCACAGGAATACCCGTGCGTCATTAGCTGCTATGGGCAGTAAAGGAGATAAACTGAGGATATTGCCCCCATCCTCTCCTGACCTCAACCCCATTGAAAACCTTTGGAGCATCCTCAAGCAAAATATCTGTAAAAGCAGTTTACATCCATGTTTTGCAAAATTTTGTGTTTCCACACATTGGACTGTAATGATGGTTTGACCGTTTTTTGCAGCAACAAGTGCGTCGTCCGTTGTGATGCACTTTTTTTTACCACGTACCCCTTTTTTACATTACAGTAAAATAAACCTACCATGTCTTAATCCAATGGGTAATTTCAAAAATCAATTTAATTTGTTTTGAAACTATGGTATTATGGCACAGGTTCAATTCTAATTTTACTCTATTAATAATTAGAATTTATATAGTATATATTCTACATGAAGAGCAATATTGATTGTATATGCCAGCATTTTTCATAAACCCCACCTTGACCACCTGACTGTAAAGGACTGGTAATGCATTGAATTGATTGTTTACTATCATTAAACACAGCCCACTGTTGGGCTGTTACAAATATCTGAGGTGCTGCAAATATAAGGGATGGTTTAAACATAATACATGAAAAAAACCTATACTGTTGTGTGATTCTCCTGTCCAGGAGTGTGTGAATGTGTGTGTATGGGTGATTGTGTTTGAGAGAGAGAAAAGAGAGAGATGGAGAGAGTTTGTGTGTCAGGCTATGAATTTTATTACAGCTCCAAAATAGACTGGCCCCAAAGCCCAAGCCTCTACACATCTTCAATTTCAAAAAGGTGGAGAAAATAGAGGGAGAGAGTGGGGATGGAGGGGGGGTGGGGTGAATAGGCTTCCTCGAAGGAAAAAAGGAGAAAAAGGGCCCAAAAGAATGGCTGTGAGCAAACGAAAATGAAAATGACCTGATTCAATCTTTAAGCATGTTACAAGTATTTGCGTCAGCTTTCTTTTTTAGGAGAGGTTGGTGAGAGGATATGGAAGAAAAAAAAGAGATGTAAGAAATTGTAGAAATGTCCAGGTCATCGTCTTTTCTCCAATTTTTCTCTTACTTTTACTAACAAGTACAAAAACATATTTGTGGAATAATTCTCTCTTTTGGAAAAAACAGAATTTAAAGATAAAATTATCTACAAGTGTTAGTAGTCTGACCAGATAAGCTTAGGGTGACAGAGATAGAAATTCTAATTTTGCTATATCCAAATTTATTTACACAAAGGAGTCATCAAGTGCATTGTAACCTCATATCCAAAGAAGTAGGAAAGAAGGAAAAACGTTCCAATATCTCAGTCTACGTTGAGCTTGCGCTTCGCAGGGATAATATGGAATGTAAAAGAATATGTATGTTTTGAGACAGTGTGTGCATGGTTTTAGAACTGTACGAGGAAGATGTGTGTATAAGCCGGAATTGAAAACCTAGTGAGAGGCACATGGACTTTGTGTGTGAGCATGTATACATTTGTGTGGGTGTCTACAAGTGACGGGGGTGGGGTAGGGGTGCTTTGTATGAAGAATTACTGTTATCTCACAGGCAGAAGAGGAAAAGGGGAAGATAAGAAACTGCAGCAGCTCAGAGAGAGAGAAAGAAGGGAGGGAAGTGAATCAGGCATTGGAGAAGTCAGGTTTAGTTGTAGAGATTTGCTGGATATTCAGAACAACCTAGCCCTGTCTGTGTGACTACATCAATCTTTTTTTTTTTTTAAACAGAGGTCTGCTTTCCTGATAGTGGTATTGTGCTTGCCCCACTGTATAGAAAGCTCATCAGTGCTCGATGCCTATTGGGGTAGTATCAGACTTGGTGAGGTAAATACACTGTTACAGACTGCATGCAGATAATGGGGTACAGAATCAAAGAGATAACGAGGGGAGACCTCTTCTCATTAGCAGTTATCTGCTGTGTTGCAGACAGTGAGTTGTATTGAGTGCCTTCTATCCAGAGCATAAATTAAAACACAGTAAGAGAGAAGTGAAAAGGGTGAAGGTGGAGGGACAGAAAGAGACCTTTTGTTGTGAATAATAACTAGACCAATGCAGCTAAAATTGGGAATGCATTTTGTTGTTTGAACTACAGTATTATTATCTGTTGTTTTTAAATCTCAGCTGTCTGCTTGCGGAGTTAAGAAATGTGTGTTTGCAAGAAAACTTTACAGAAAATATTTTTAACAATTTACTGGCTTCCTGATCCAGATTGGGCCGATGTTAATTAAATAAACCTTCTTATATCGTTTAACATAAATGTTCTATAATAAGTAGTTTTAACATTAGAATCATCTCTGTTAACTACCAACTAGAAACAATTGTTAAATATAAACCAAGATAAGATGAGAGCATATTGCCATGTGTGGATGTTAAAAAACAAGTTAAAAACAAGAACATTGGAAAAACAAGAATTTTTGAAATTTCTTTTGGCTGCTCCCCAGTTAGGTCAGTGGATTACAAAAAAAAGCAATGACTTGAAGAAAGTGAATAAAAAGAGAAAAATATTACGTAAAAAACTAAGTAACAAATGGTGAATTGAAAAGAGACAGGCATGAAACACACATTAGTGCTCACTGTCCCAACTGCTTATTAATGCACACAGTATTTGTCATACAGTATGTCTTGTTTTGTTACACATTGTAGTTGTTCCCATTGAATATAGTGTCCCGACTGGCACTGTTGTTGGCATTGCATTTAGTGTCCCAGTTGATCAACAACAATTTTTTGTTCATATGGATAAATAGATTACATAAACTGAATCTCAGCATGTTGGCTCTGTGGCAGGAGGTTATTTTGTTTACTGTGTTGTGTGTAGTTCAGGCTTCCCTCTCATGTGCCACTGACATAAACGCTCGGAAGAAGCTGTTGTGGAACCATGTAGTGTGTGCGTGGATTTCAGGCCTGGGTAGAGCTGTGACGATGTCGGATTTTTTATCACCGCGGTGATGAACCACCAGGGGGCGCAGTGTTAACTGCAGCCGCCCCCAAAATAAAAAAAAAAACACAAAATCCCCCGGTGGCTGCATCGGAAATAAATACAATTAAAGTGTACTATTCTTTATTAACAAATAACTGTAACAACTAACTAATACCTAACTAATGACTTAACTATGTAGGTGTTGTAGATTGACTGTGACTGTGTGAGCGCGTCGCGTCTTGTGTAGGACTAGGAAGGAGCGCTGCACGTGTGTTGAGAGGTGCGTGTTGATTTTCTGCTCTCCTACCTTTGCATGTGAGGCTTCACCTGTGCTCTCTGCTACAGACATCTTCTCAGAATAGTAGATATTGCCCAGTAATAAACAGACTGCAGACACTTTGTCACCTCTCCGGTAGCCGTGAAGCCTGACACCCATGAAGAACACGGGGCAGGAGGCTACGCCTTTGTTTACACACACACGTAACATTGCTGCTAACAAAGTAGATTCCCAGCAAGAAAATGTAGTGATATTCGCCGATCTAACAGCGCGTTCCTGTGGTGTTACAGAGTGACTGAGAACGAGTAAGACAGTGTGTCGCACTCAAACGCCTGAAGCTTGTAATGGAAATGAATACAATGATGAATAATTAGAACGCAGTAAATTTGTCGTATTTCCTCGCAAGACACAAACTTTTGCAGAATGAGGACGTGTGCATGTTTAAGTAGAGTGCGCACGTGCCGCATGCTCCTCTGAGACAGTGACGGCCGCGGTATGTATGGGTAGGTGCGACAAGGAGAGAAGGAGAAGAGTGATAAAAGGTTTCCCATAGAAACCCTTGAAGTTTGAACACAGGACTTGTAGAGAGAGTAAATTATCAGGAAAGATGAATGTGTTTCATGTGTTTATTGTAGTTCCAATCACGCACCATATGCAAAACTTAAAAAAAAAAAAAGTTCAAAAAATAGTGACCTCATCACCGCGGTGATGCGGTTATCGTCACAGCCCTAGGCCTGCACTGCCAGAGTACACACACTGGATCAGTGCAGTGCATGTGCAGGGTGGTGTCTGTTCCTGAGGATCTTCTCTGCTTTGCTACGTAGGAAGATTACGGCCACTGATTGTTTCTGTCATATTAATCACCCTTTGGATGATCTTCTCCTTCAGGGAAGTGTTACCAGACCAAGCTGTTAGTCCGCTGGTGAGGATGCTTTCTACAAGCTCCCTGTAGGCTTGGTGGTGGTCTAACGCTTGAGCCCAGCCTTCTTCAGCAGACAGATGAAGTACGTTCCCTGCTCGACTTCAGAAAAGGCTGTATTTTTTCCCAGCTGAGTCTCTGAGATGGTCTGCAGACCCAAGAACCTCTGATAGTTGGTCTGCACCACCACAGTCTGTCTGGTAAGCAGCTGATATGGCAGGATTTTCTTTCTATTTGTCCACAATAAGTTCTTTAGCTTCTTCTCTGTTGAGAATAATATCATCGTCCTTGCTGCTGATGGTGATGTTGTGCACCAAGTCTCTGTGTGTGAGCTTGTCCATTCTTCTGATGAGAGGACAGTTGTGTCGTCTGAATACTTCATGATGATGTTGCTGTTATCTAGGGAGACACAGTCATAGATGTACCGTGAAAAGAGCTTTGGACTGAGACAGCATCCCTGCACTGTTTCCATGCTGACTGTCAGCTCTGCAGTGATCTTCTTTCTCATCCTCACCACCTGTGATCTGCCCATGAGGAAGTCCAGAACCCAATTTTGGGTGGGTGATAGTACTCTCAGATCGGCATGTTTGGCAGTCAGCTTCCACTGCTTGATAGTATTAATGACCGATCTGTAATCCAGGAAGAATATCCAAGCATAGGTGTTCTTAGTGTCCAGATGTTGAAAGGTGGAGTAAAGTACCAGGGACACTGTGTCTTCAACTGATCTGTTGGGGCTGTAGGCAAACTGATAGGGGTTCTACTAATTTGTTGACCAAGGAGTTGATGTGCATCAGTACCAATTTTTCTAGACATTTCAGAGCTGCAGGAGTGAGGGCCACATGTCTCAGATTGTTCATCATTGTGATGTTTATTTTTTCAGGACCGACACAATCACTAAGGACTTATCTTTAATGTTCTGTTTACAGACATCCTTAACATGTCTGTACAGGCATTTAAACTTTGAGTGCTTTAAGCCTCCTGGTGTATCCGAGCTGCAGAAGTATGACTGGAGGGTCACTTTTCCCGTATTGTAACAGTAAATTCTGTCGATCTTTCAGCACAGGCAACTTCACCTTTTTTCTGCTGAAACTCTGCAGCTGCTGTGTCTTCTTGTCTTGTCTGGGTTTGTTTTCCAGCTTTCTCCACTTGTGAACCATGGATTCATTCATCTTGAATTCTCTGGCAGCTATCTGGATTCCCATTTTCCTCCGCATGGCTGATATATTGCAGTTTAAACTGTGCTTCATAATCGTGTGTCTTTGCATTTCCAGGGATTCCCAAATGAAGTTGTTTTGAATGATGCACATATCTGGACCTTTGTACTATGGGGTCTTCTTTCACGTCCTCACCTCCCTCCGTACCGTTCTCATGCTGCTCTCTCCTAGGTCCTCTGTACCGAAGTCACACAACAACACATTAGGGCCGCTCCGTACATTTTGGAAACTTTTATGTTCGCCTTATGGTCATGAAAGTATACGGTATAAAGAAAATATTATAAAAGGCAGAGAGCTCAAGCAGCTCAAAAACCACCTGTCAGACATCACCTGCTCTAAAGAATGAAAGTCCCACCCCGTTGCCTCCCCGGATTTGAGATGCAAATCTCGGCCAGTCAGATTAACCAGAAAAGTTGCGGCCCCCAAGTGACAAACACGCCCCCTTAAACACAGCGAGCACGTAGAAGCGAAGGCATATTGTTTTTTGGGGGGTGGTTTTGTATAAGTTTAAGTATTGCTAATTTTAAAGGTTAACAGTAGAACATCTGGATTTGAAGAACACACTAATCTAAATCATCATGCTTTAGGAGAGGAAACCGAATAAGGGTCTTTGACTTCAAAGAAAAAAAGCTATATTTATTTTTAAATTCAGAAAATACAAGTTCATGATTTTTTGTCATTTTATTTAATCCATTATCAGTCACATCTTATAAAGTTGGATGCAGCTGAAGTTAGCATCCGGTTGTTAGCATCCACTTTGACGTAAACGGGAAAATCTTTGTCACAAATTTTAAGTTTACACCACCTGCAAACAGAGAATAAAGATTCAAGGGAGAATTAGGTGGGCTTCTGTTAAGAATTTTGAGCACAAAAAAATGTTCTGCTTTGTTAAAAAAAACACAATGAATCAGGATTTATGTAAAAAAAAAATATGATCAATCTTTTACCCTAAAAGATGATCAGAGACTGTGTTGAGTTCTTAGTGTTGTGATGGTGTTCCATGAAAATAACTGTCATTTTGCTTTTGTTAAATTATTCATAAATCAGAACCACTTCTACAAATCAACAACTTTGTTTCATTGAATCTTTGTCATCTGAAAAAATCTACAGAAATTTCTTGTAGTTGCATTTTAATAGGAAAATTTTTTTGTCAGAAACAGAAAGCTTAAGAATATTAAACGCAGACTCGTTCTGACCGTTCTATGAAAATATTGTCTGATATTAAACCGGTCTGTGGCCTGAAAAAGGTTGGAGACTACTGCTCTAGAAGATCTACAATTACAGACATATTGAGTTAGAGATATACACAGATTCCTCTGGCATTGATTGCTCTCAGCAAATTTGGTGATTTTAACATTGAACAGTAAATAAAAGACATACAGCTGTAATGGGTTACATTATTTTTAAAAATAAAACACTTGTCTCATGGTTTTGAGAAATCTTGGGAAAAATCTTGGTTCCATTCTTTCGTTTTGGGAAAAAATAATACAAATATTCTCGTAAAATAAACTATAATAGCTCTTGGTACCAAAAGTAAAAGCACACTACTAGCGAAGCCTCACCACAGCAAAGCAGCGATGAAGGTCTCTATCTAGAGCTGCAGTGGCTGAACAGTAGCCGGACCCAGAGGGAAAGGACCCAACTGAGGAAGCAATGGAAATACAAAAAAATAAAAAAATAATGATAACTATGTAAAGAAAAATGCAAAAAAGGATTACAAAGCGATTTAAGCTATAAACACTTAAACAATAAACCTTTAAAATACAGAATAATAAAATGCTATATTTATAATATAGTGTAATATCATAAGACATAATAAAATTCATAAATAAATACAAAATTAATAAAAATAGTAAAATTAGCTCAAAGCCTGGATAGAAAGAAGACAGGTCTTGACTCTTTTCTTAAAAACAAGAATAATCTCTGCTGTCTTCAGGTCGTCCCCCAGACGGTTCCAAAACAAGGATCGTAATGCTGAAAAGATGCCTCTCTGTAAGTTTTGGTTTTCACCGTTAGGTGAATGGTTAATAGACCGGTGCCAGAGGATCCCAGGGTCCGCCAGGGTTCATGTTTTAAGAGGTCTGAGAGATGTGTTTATAGCGGCTTGCTGAAGGAGAAGCATAATGGCAAAATATTTTTAGACAACACACTCGGATTGCTTTAAGCAATCAGACAATTGACCAAGCCAAGAATTTTGCAATTTTTTTTATTACCATCCCGGCAAGTTCATCAAACTATTTCATGTGCTTTTGAACTAGATTGTGTTGATGAGGTCCAGAAAGAGTGAACAAGTGACTGTACTGCATGTTTGTCTCCAGAGTTTATCATTACTTCAAAGAGGATTTTTTAAAACAAATTCTAGGCTTTTACTTCAAGCTTTGCTCTGCTTTCATCAGAATGTTGCTTCTCTCTTCCCCAAGAGCACCTTTAAAGACACACACACACACAGTCCACATGACCAACAAGTTTAGAGACTCTGTGACTGCAAATAAATGGGAATAGCTTTCCTCTTGGGGATGACAACCCATTTGTTTTGATTTTACAAATGGTCATAGCCCCACTACCCACCCACATTTAGATAAAACATTTTACCTCTCTATTCCTCAGGGTACATGTTTCATCCACCTTGCTCCTCCCCACCACCCTACACTTTCTATTATGATATAAAAGCAAGACGGGAAGGTTAAGCAGTGACCTACTAAGGAGGGAGACAGCTGATTTTTCTATGATTTATTCTTTTCTTTATGGTAACTCATTGTATGATAACAGGATAGTGTATAAACTAGATTACCTACATTGAAAGGTTAGCTCCTTGAGACGCATAAATAATTAGCCTGTAACAGGAAATTGTAACACTAATACCAATTTACCTTGTTATCTTAGTATTCTTAATTAGTGAAAGTCTGACTTTTCCCAGTGTAGTGTCTTTACTGTCTCAACATATTTTTAGCTGCTTTCATGGCTCTATTAAATACATAAGTGATTTTAGCATTCTCACGGTTGGGTTCGTTTGATTCCATTGAAAGAAGTGATGACCAACCCAGTATGATTTAGAGTCTTTAATGTGACTAACTAAGAGACAAATTATACATTGTGAGTACTCTCTGAATTACTGTCCACCTCAGGTTCACTAAAGCTGTAATTGTTGGTGAATAACTAGAGACCGGAAGGATAAGATGAAGAGAGTGGGAATCTGGGAATAGATTTTTGGAATGTTCAGGGCAGCGGACATCTTGGCCAGACTGTGAGACTAGAAAATCCTGGTTGCTGACAGGAAAAATCGGCAACTACATCTAGGGTTTGACATCAACTTCAAGGCTGGAATCAGTAAAAAATACTAGGATCTGGTGATAATTGAAGGTCCTTTACTTTAAAGAAATATGCTATTTATTTTAATATAAAATCGTTTTGATTAATTCTTTTTTAGTTATTAAAGTTTAGTCTTCTGTGTTTATATGTTTAGCATCAATCTTGGTAAATTGATGGTAAATTGTTTAATGTCAAAGGTGTTTAGTATTAGAATAAGCTCAAAGATATATTAGTGTTAAAGGTTGGAGACCACTGGTTTAAGTCATACCAGGTGTCTACCTTGAAAGCATGAGATAAAGAGGAAATAAATCTTACATACCCTTATCCTAACCCTAACCCACACACAAACCATGGCCATCCAAGAAAATCCCACAAAGTACTCATGGCAAACCACCACCCTTACATTGACGTGTTCTTCCTACCATGACAAATATGGATAGAGGTGGAAAGATTTCATGTAATCCATGAACACCAGTGAAGATCAGAAATCATTGAAGAAAAAGGTTCAGCACACTGTCTAGTGGGTCTAGATGACACAACACAACTCCCAATGTCAAAGTGCCTGGGATAGCACAAGGATTAAAGCCTCACTTGAATGCAGTTTTTTGGTGTTTTTACATGTTTCTGTTGTATTTTTTCGTGACGGATGAGATATAAAAAGAAACAAACATGACCGCATTTTGAAAGAAATGTCAAAATTATGCATTTTGACAGAAATGATGTTTGAAAAAAACTTGGTGATGGTAACTACTGTTGTAGCCACAGCTGCAACGGCCACCGCCCCTCTGACCATCACCGGGACATTCATGCACATCCACACACCAGTGGAGCCACACTGGAGGCAAGTAGGGTATCTATCTATCTATCTATCTATCTATATATATATATATATATATATATATATATATATATATATATATATATGTCTTTGTTTTCCTCGCCCAAGCTGGAATCTGGGTTAAAACAGTACGGCTGGAATATCTCTGATATTTTTTGCCATTTTTACTGCAATAGTAATGTTAGGTTGGAGGTGTGAGGAGCTGTAAGCTAGCGAGAGAGAGAGTGTAAACAAAAACATGATGGGACATAAAGGCTAGCTCACTGCACCAACAGTCCTGCCCACAACTCAGAGATGGATTTAATAAACTACTACCACTCTGCAGAAACTATGTCCTAGAAAACAACATGTTGTTTGTTTTTTTCATTGTAGCAAAAAATGGCATATTCATATTTGGAAGAGGACTGGAAATGATTTAAAATACATAAAGATGATCGGAGTGGGACTTTAAACCAACATCAGCCTGGGAAAGAGTTTGATCTCAATTAGATTGCTATCAATCCCTAAAAATATAATCTTATCAGTGTGTAATGTTTGTGATCAATGAAAATAGTTTACCATTTTTGTAAACCTTTCATTCATCTTCTTCTGTTTGTTCCCTTTCAGGGTCACGGGGCTGCCAGAGCCTATTCCGGCCACTTATGGGCGAAGGCAGGGGACAACACTGTCTGTCGCAGGGTCGCAATCTGCTCGCATTCACATCTATGGACAATTTGGAGTTGCCAATTATGTTTTTGGACAGTGGGAGGAAGCCAGAGACCCCGGAGAAACAGGCAAACTCAGAAAGGTCCATTGTTGATGTTGTGTTTCAGGTCCCCCAGCCAGGACTTGAACCGGGGGCCTTCTTGCTGTGAGGGAAGAGCGCTAACCACTGCACCACTGTGCAAACTCCTAAAACTTGTCTGTTTAAATGCTAAAATGAATTAGTATGTTAAATGTTAAATAATTAAACTTTTCTAACATTAACTTAATCGGTTAACCTATGTCATGTAATATCATTTTTTTTTTCATTCCGGTGTTCATTCATACAGAATAACAGACACAATTTTGATTCATTCATACATTTTCAATGAGGAACAAAAGTTTTTAGAAGTGTCTCTGCTCTGAGGTAATTTTCTTGGTAGAACATAAAGAGGTGTAATAGGTGTCAGGAACTCCTTGAATGCCTCATTTCCAACAGTGATAAGAGGCTGACAGTCTTTGATGGTCATCTTCAATATGGTCTCAAGGCCTGCTTGTTAGGAACTAGAAGCTAGAAAGAAATTTTTAGTTTCAAAGCTTGTTGAAAAAACTCTCATTTTTACAAACAATATTGTAAGGTCACACAAGACTTTTTGTGTGTAATAAATTACTTTTTAAAATTTTGTGAGAAACTGAAATAAGAATTTGCATATCTTTCATTGCCATGTTGAGCTCTATTGTGCCTCACTATTGATTACGTGCTCTTATTGATATAAGATAGTTCTGTGGAGTTTAAACTTCACTTAGGTCTACAATAAAGTTCATTTATCATTTAAAATTTCAAAAAGTTCATTTATCTGAAAACTATTCAAGCTTTTTACAGAAAAGAATAGACAAACATTTAGGTCAAAAAGTAAACAATGGACAAAGGAGAAAAAGTATTTACCTTATTTACTTACTTCGTATTTGAACAATCCATGAAGTCAGACGTTGGACACAGTTTCATCTCCATTTAACAGATCCCCAACACCAGCTTTAATATAGCAACACAATTTGGTGCAGCTCATCTAAACATACCTTGTATCGGTCACATGACCGTGAGTGATACACGCACCAATATGGGGCTTCACTGTTTTGAGGTCGACACAGTGCTGACACACCGGTTTGCCCGTCCCATCACTACTGTTTAGTAGCTTCATTTGAGTTAGGTCAGTTGACCTCTTTTTTATTGACCCAACTAGTGATGGAGAAACCAAAGCTTTCTGAACCAAAATGAATCAATTTATATTGAAATTGTTCTGAATTGTGAAGCATTTGACACATTAATATTAGTGACATCTGTTAGGATTACGTAATTATCATTTGCTTACACTCTAGAATCACCATAAGAAGATCGTCTCAGTTCTATTTTTCAGTAAGAAAACACTGACGTGCTTGGTGCTGACTATACAAGATATGATGTTCCTGTACTGCTTGATTGAATTAACCACTTTTATGTTATCAACCCCGGTCACCAGACTTGATACACTGAGAAGGAAGAACTCCTCTGTGACAGCCTTTCACTGTGACAGACGGTCTTCTTTTGTTGTCTTGTTTTGCCCTTGCTGGCCAGCCGCCACAGTAAGGGAATACCCTTAATACCGGAAGTGACGCAAAAAATTTACCTTTCTAAACATTGTTGTAATTATTATTGTAGTAATACACTTTTAAAATTTGCTTTTAGACTGTTTCATGTATTTACATTGTCCACATAAAGAAAACAGTAATAAATAAATTTAAAAAATCATACAATTGGTTTTATATTATGTCCTTTTCCGTAAGAAGCAGTGTCTCTACTTTCGTTGTTGCGTTTCTGGATTTGGTCATTTGTACCCGCATTTGATTCTGTGTTTCAGGACTCTGTAATTTCTTCTGTGATTTGCTGTTGTGTTTCAGTATTTGTTTATTTGCACTGGGATTTGTTGTTGTGGTATCTTAAATGTAAAAGTGTCTTGCACCTGTCTGCCACTGTACTCTGCCACTTTTCCTCATGCTTGGTTCATGTTCCTGCGCTGCGAATGTCGCGGCTCCAAACCCTAAGAGGCGTTTTATTTGTGACCGACACATCCCTACTCTCTTAAATCCACAAAGAAAGGATGAGTGATGTCTCTCTATAAGAAGTGACATTTTGATAACCCTTCTTTAAATTCAAAGCTGGTGTGAATGGCCTGCAATACGCGAGCGTTGAAATTAAGCTTCATTTGGAAAGTCACGTGATCAAACGCAATGTCAAGCGAAAGCTCCCCATGCCACCGGTGACACTTCCGCTTTGAAAGATCAACACAAGTTCAAGCTGCCCGGTCAAGCAGAACTTCTCTAGGCCCAACTGAATAACTTTCTTAAAGATGATTATACATTTTTGGGGAAATAAAACAACCCACTCTTTTCATAATTTTTCAATCTTTGGCTCGTTCTTACCACCCAGTCCATCTCACTGCCCATTTAAACTTTATCTTTATATACAGGCTTGTTCCTAAAGGCGGCAAAGACACCTGCATTACCTACCCACTTAGCAGAAGCAAATTTCTTAGATTAGATTCCTAAATCAAAAACCAATACATGTAACATGCAAACTTAATTTATTTAGTATTTCATGGTTGTATTTTTCTAGAAATGCATTTGGTAGATTTAGAATGTATTTGCCTGCTGCTCCCCACCATTACATGCTTCAGTTCATGCGTCGATTTGAGAGGCCATAAAACAGGCATTGACTACCCATGTAAATTGTGTTCCCCACAATAAATTATATGCATACTTGCAAAAATACAAAACTGCTGTTGGTCTCCCTGGTCCATGTCATCGGCATACTAATAGCATCATGGTAGGAGGCCAATGATGCCACTTCCATTATTTTTCCATTTGGCAATAATTTGGGGGAGAAAGAATGAGATAGTATTGCTTCTTTTATTCCTCTCTGTGCCTCATTCCTCCTGGTTCTTTGTCTCACAGGCTGGCTTTATGTCTCCTAGTGGCTAATGTCTTTTCCTGCCTTCACCTCCAACCTCTGAAGCAAACTGGTTTTGTTTTCAACTTGGTAAGTGGATAACAAAAACTGCAGTGACCTGTGTATATTTTTGGTTCAGTGGACGATTTTTTTTTGACCAACAAATTCTCAGAGTTCATGGGTGATAAACAAAGTTATCTCACAGTGAAACAGACACCGTTTCCCTGTCAAATGCTGAGATAAAGCTATTGCATCTGGATCCTTTCACTACCACAAAATAGATACTAAAACATTTTATGTTTCTACTATGTTTTACTTCCTTTAAGTAATAAGGCTAATAATATTTGAACATTTTGACACCACACACATTTTAACTGACTGTAAATTACTCTTTAATGTTGCTAGTGTCTTCTCTTGGCCCAGGTATCTTCGATGTATCAAATCAAAAAGAGGCCAATCTCATTCAAAAAAAAAAAAAGGTGTTTGCCATTGCCATGCCACTGGAGAGTGAACTTGTTCTGAAATTAATATTAAAATGATTATTTTCTTTTAGATTTACAGTTGAGTATTTATCATAAAACTAACAACACACAGAGACAAATTAAAACATACATACTGCATTTGCCATAAATCCTTGGTTTTCGAAAACCAATACATTTGCAAGTTTTCCTTTGTATTTTCAAAGGTCCTAAACAAACAGAAGTCAAGCTTTGCTTGCCTTCTATATTCAACAATAAATATTAACTCATGCTGGGCTGGATGATTCCAATCACAATGGAATTGACATACAGGATGACGGTAACAACCCCTCTCTAAGGTAAACAAGTGAGAAGATTACTTTTGCAGCACTACTTCCACCTGTATCAATTCACTAGCCAAACAACATTTACTAATGTGGTAGGATTTTAAACAAAAGCAAAGTAGCATTACATCTACTTAATAAAGTAGCATTACATTATATAAACAGGGCTCAGAATGTGGCCTTCAGGCCTTGGATAAGGTTTGTCTGACTGCAGTCATTGCCAATCTGTCACAAAGCATAAGATTGGTCTAGAGAAAATTCTCCAAGAGGATTGCAGACCACTTCAGTCACACCAGAGACTCTAGAAACGTATGGTGGGGGATTCAGATGTGACAAAGTAGAAAAGAGCAGATGACCTGACAAGGATGAATAGAAGCCCAGACACTTAAATAGGCAGAGGGTAATTAACTGAACTGAAGACAGCTGTGGATTATGAACCTGAAACTGGTGTGACTGACAAGAAGGAAACCAAAAACACGAACAAGAACAAAAAAAAAAAACTAAACCACAGAATCCTTACTGCTGTTGGACCTCAGGTCACATCTGTACATCGACTTAACATTGACACTGACGCACAAGTTGTGTTTGGTGTGAACACGGCTTAAGAAAAGACATGGAAATTTAGCTTTTATTGAAAGTGCAGTCCATTCAAGGTGACGAGCCGTTAATTTTAATCAACTGAGCACTGAAAAGGAACATCTTGGACTGGAGCTCCAACGTAGTATTTTGCCATGCAGCAATTGTAATGTTGGGGGGAAAAAACTCCAGGTTCAGAATAAGCAGGAAAAGCTACATGGTGGTCAGGTGAATACAGAGGTTGTTACCGGGTAGACTAAGTGGAAAGAAATGACTTAAATGTGGCAAATTACTGGCACTTTTAAGAATTTAACACCCCCAAGCGCCGGCCCTAGAAGAGCTCTGGTCAGGCCTGGACGGGACCAAGGCAGCCAACCGGCCGGGGCTTGGGGGGTTGCCTCAGCGGAGAATAGTGGGCCCCCCCTTGTCCCGTCCCAGAGCCAGGGAAGGGCCGATCCCAGCCCCAGGTGTAGATGGGCAGCCCACCCAGCGCCGCTGCCCCCCCCTTCCCCCGAGGAGGGCCCCCCGCAGCACAGGCAAAGGGGCCACCTCCCCCAAGCCAGACTACCATGCACCCCCACACCGAAGCCCAGAGGACCACGCAGCGCCCCAGCCCGCCCCACCATCGGACCCAACCCCCCGACCAACGGAGCCCCCAACGCCCCCGACGGGCACCGGAGGCCCCGAACCACGGCAGAAGGGCAAGGAGCAGCAACGACCAGGACCCCCCCCCCCCCTAAGTCATGGAGTTAGCTATGGGAGACCAGAGAGACTGAATTCTTTCAAAGTTACTTGAACTTTGGGCTGACATTTTCTCCAAGCTGATATGATAAAACAGCAGATTTCTGTGTTGACTTATATTGATATTTTTCTTGTTTTTACGATTTATTAAAATATTTTTTTAGCAATACAAAGAGTTATGAAAATGATAGATACTAATCCTCCTTTTATATCGTTGGCACTCATGTCACCAAGCACACAAAGTGACGGTGAAGCTGTGATTGAAACCTTAAGCCAGACCGATAGATCGGCACGTGTTTGTCTTGAAGTTTGTCTTGAAGTTCCTGGGGAGTTATGAATCTTCTATCAATAATTATGTGCTCTAGTCGTTTTATGCCCCCTGCTTGCCAAGGTGGAAAGTGAATCATTTTTTTGTTTATAAGGATGTCTGGGTTGTTCCAGATGGGTATCATTTTGCACGGTTGAATTGATGATTTTGATATTTCGAGATATTCCCACCAGGCTGTTAAAGTGGCCTTTATATTAATATTCTTGAAACAATCCTGTTTTTAACTGTTTGGCTAATAAATGGTAGATCTGACAGGTTGATCTTTCCACATAACGCCTGTTCCAAATCTAACCATGAGTTGGTTTCTGGATTATTTTTTAACCATTTTAAGATGTACTGTAATCTATTTGCAAGAAAGTACTTGTGGAAATTAGGTAATTCTAATCCTCCACAGCTTTTTGCAGATTTTAAAGTTTTTAGACCAAATCTTGCAGGTTTATTGTTCCATGAAAAGCTTGATATGGATGAGTCTAATGTTTTGAACCATTTTAGTGGCGGTTGTGTGGGAATCATTGAGAAGAGATAATTGACTTTAGGTAAGATTTTCATTTTAACCGTGGCTACTTTGCCCATAAAGGACAAAGGCAGGTTGGATCTGCAGTGAGTTTAAATAAAGCTCAGGAGGTTGAAGTCACGTGACACCTCAGAGTAGCGTTACGTATCCACGGCAACTGCCGTTTCTTCTTCGTGGAACAGAGAACCGCAGCAATGAACAAGGTTATTAGACGAAGCGTAAACTTGAGCGAGACGATACATGAGTAGGCGTTCTAGCTCTCCTGTGGTATTGCAATTGTGTTGTACTGCTTCATTCTCAAGTTGTGATAGGAGTTGCCGTTAGTGTATGTTAGAACATTTAGCTACAAGTTGCTTGGAAATTAGCCTTGATTGTGGATTTTGAAGCATCCATTCATTCCACATTCTCTCCATGTAACTTCTCTGGGTGGAATTGCTGGAGTCGTAGCATTCCAACAGAACCTTGATCTCACATCTAGTCCATTTCCGTCTTGTTCCAGTAGCCCACTTTCTATCAGGGTGCTCTGGTCCCCCAGCACCTGATGCAGACCTTATCCAGAGAACATTTTTGAAACGTGATGATTTGCTTTGAGTCATTTGGAGTGGAATTTAGAACAGCTTAGCAGTTTTCTTTGTGATGGAATCTTGTAATAATATTGCCTCAATTGATTGTGCACTCTGCCATCTTGTGCCCAGGCTTGATGCAGCATGTGTCAACAGTTAAGTTGTATTTTACAACTATATTTATTTGTTGTTTTGTGACCTCTGTGATTCTTTCTCCTGTCTACTCAGGGGTGTAACATACTCATAGGGGTTGACCCCCGTATGGGTGCTGCTGTCTTTTGGGGTTTTCAGGCCTGTTGAGGGTTGTTGAGAGGAGGGGCTGCATCTTAAGAGGATCTCAGGTGTGTCTTGCAATTTCTTTTGCATATAAAGGATGCTGTCGTACGAGTCCATTGTGCTGCACTACAGTCGTTAGGTAGTGTGGTTCCTTACCGACAGCGACCGACTGCTGTGTGCACGGGGTGTGGAGGTAAAATGTAATAATAATAATAATAAACTTTATTTATATAGCACTTTTCAAAATCAAGATTACAAAGTGCTGTACAAAAATATGGGAGAAAATCAATATTAATAACAGTTTCCAGTATGGAGAAATAAAACCCAACACACACATGATGCGGTGATAGTGGTTAGAATCAATAAAATCGATAAATCAGTAAAATCAATAAAATCCACGAAATCAATAAAATAAAAAATCAATGAAATAAACAAAATCAACAGAAACAATAAAATCAATAAAATCACATGTTTAAAATTTAAGAACCAGTAAAATCATTAAAAGCATGTCTATAGAGGTAGGTTTTTAAAAGAGATTTAAGTACTGGTAGGGACCCAGCGAGCCTGATATCTTCAGGGAGACTGTTCCAGAGTGTTGGTGCTCTTACAGCAAAGGCCCTATCACCCCTGGTCTTCAATCTAGATTGTGGGATTGTTAAAAGGCCTTTCGCCGAAGATCTAAGATCGCGACCAGGTACATATGGAATGAAGAGATCGGCTATATATTTAGGGGCCAGTCCACTGACTGCTTTAAAAGCAATCATTAAAATTTTAAAATCTATTCTAAAACGGACTGGGAGCCAGTGCAGGGACACTAAAACTGGAGTGATGTGGTCTCTCATTCTGGTTCTGGTTAAAAGTCTGGCGGCAGCATTTTGGACTAACTGGAGTTGATACACACTCTGCTGTGAAAGGCATGTGTAGAGTGCGTTTCAATAGTCCAAACGGGAAAAAATAAAAGCGTGAATCACCATCTCTAGACATTTTTTTGATAGGAGAGGGGTTATCCTGTATAATCTATGTAGTTGCCAGAAACAAGATTTGACTACTGATTTAACATGCGTCTCCAAATTCAAATCGGTGTCAAATATCACCCCTAGATTTCTGCAGCTTGAAGAAACATTGTTAGACAGAGACTCCAAATTCTGAGCCACGCCATTTCGGGCCTCAACTGAACCAAAAATAATTACATCCGTTTTGTCAATATTCAATTGCAAAAAATTTTGCGCCATCCAGGTTTTAATATCAGCAATGCAGCTATTGAGATTCTTTAATAGACCAAGGTCACCAGGTTTAAATGATAAGTAGAGTTGAGTATCATCGGCATAAAAATGAAAATTAAGGTTATGTCGGCGAATCATGTCCCCCAGTGGTTACATGTAAATTGAAAATAACAGAGGTCCCAGTACCGATCCCTGGGGAACACCACATGTCATGTTCACCTTAGATGGGCAAGAATTGCCGATGAACACATTAAAAAACCTGTCTGATAAATAAGAATAAAACCAGTTAAGAACTGTGCCAGAAAAACCAACCCAAGATTTTTGACGTAATAAAATGGAGTGGTCAACTGTATCAAATGCTGCACTAAGATCAGAAAGAACTAAAATGGATAGTTTTTCTGAGTCTGCAGCCATTAAAAGGTCATTCATCACTCTCAGCAACGCAGTCTCTGTGCTGTGGTTGGCCTTGAAACCAGATTGAAGGGTCTCAAATAATTTATTTTTATTTAAAAAGGAAATTACCTGCTCAGCCACTAACTTTTCCAGGATCTTAGCCAAGAAAGGCAGTTTTGAGATTGGTCTGTAGTGCTCCAAGCAGCTTGGGTCCAGGGAGGGTTTTTTCAGTAGTGGCTGAATCATAGCAGCCTTAAAATCATCTGGGACTGTACCAGTTGAAAGAGAGGTGTTCATTAAGAACAGTATGTGGGAGCTAATCGATCCATATATTTCTTTAAAAAATCTAACTGGCATAATGTCCAGAGAGCAATGGGATGGTTTCATTTTATGAACAATCTCAGAAAGAGTGTTGAGGGAGATTGACTGAAAGGCTTCAAAGACCACTGTGGGCCTCACAGGTGGAGTGAACAGAATAGGAGGTGACAAAGATCTGGTAATGGATATCTGAGACCTAATGTTAGAAATTTTGTTATTAAAATGATTTGCAAATTGCTCACAGATTACTGGGGAAGTCGGTAAATTGCTAGTATGTGGGGCTTCACTTAGCTGATTTATGACCTTAAAAAGTACCCTGGGATTATTTCTATTGGCATCAATTAATTGTGAGAAGTAGTCTGATCTTGCCTTTTTCATTTGACGGTTAAAATTATTCATGTGATTTTTCAAGGTTTCCAAGTCCACAGTTGATTTAGAAGCTTTCCATTTGCGCTCGGCTCTGCGACAGTTTATTTTTGAGTTGCGAAAACTATCAGTTATCCAAGGCAGATTTTAATTTTGGACTTTTCTCAACCTGAAAGGGGCAATTTGGTCCACGATGCTTGCAGTTGCTGAGTTAAAATTTGATAAAACACTGTTTGCATCAGAATTTAAAACCAAAGGGGCAGAGAAAACATTTCCAAAATTGCTGCATTAAATGAGTTGAAGACACGTGAGTAAATGAAATTAGGCTTAGACTCAGGGGGATTAGCATTTAGTTCTGGAGAAAACAAAATGCACTTATGGTCAGACATGACAAAATCCATACATGTCACATTGGGGACTGAGATCCCACATGTTAGAATAATATCTAGAGTATGACATTTAATGTGGGTTGATCCAGTGATAGCTCGATCAAGGTTAAAAGAATCAATGATGTTTAAAAATTCCCTTGCTAGTTGATTATCTGAGCAGCACACATGGATGTTGAAATCTCCAGCAATGATAACTTTATCATGTGTTGGCATGACCAGGGAGAGAAGTTCAGCAAACTCCTCAATAAAACCAGATGTTGATTTGGGGGGGCCTATAAATAAGAATACATAAGACTTTACTCAAACCACTTATATAAAAATATAAAGACTCAAAAGATTTAAAATCTCCAAAAGTGGCTGAAGTGCAGTTAAAATTATTGGGTGGGGGACTTGGGGGATTGTTTAATTTCTTGCTAACAGCCAGTACCTTTCACTTGAATGACACTAACAAATTTCCTGCACAGTGCACCGGTTAAGGGAAGTTGAAAAGAGGAAAAATATATTCGATACTCCTGCGTCTCACCTAATTCATTCTTACTTACCCTTACATGTTGCTTAAGTGTTCACTACAGCCTGACGCCACAACATGCCGGTAGAAAACTGTGCATGAACATTTTCACTTTGGAGGCTTACCGGGTTGCCTTGATCTTGAAATTTCCAGCGACCCAACTACGTGCAGTCTGTACAGATTTGACTATTTTTCACCCAAAGACACCCCATGTCTACCTGTAAAGATAGTTGTGAAAAAGGCTGGTGGTTTAACTCGCCAGTCTTCTGTATGTTCTTTTCATTTCAGTAAATTACAACAAAAAATAGGCATTACAGCCATCAGGGGCAGCACATTCTCACACACAGCTTCTTTTGTCCAAAAGCAGGTCTACTTTAAGACAGATAAAGACTTGTGAACAAAAACAGTGAGAGAGTATACCTGGTCCAAGCTAGATAAAAAACTATAATCAGAAAATGGACACAGTAATTTACCGTCCTAAAACCTTGTCGGATCCCAATTTCCTTGGTACGTATTGTCGAAAGTGACCCTTGTCCACTAAGCCTCTCAAAAAAATGATATATATATATATATATATATATAATTACAATATGTAGAGTCCAGCTTTGTTCTGCACATTAACATGGTTTTATTGAACTTTGAAAAAATGATTGATTAAATAAATATATTTTAATTAGGTGAAGTAGTTTAACCTTATGCTGGTTGCAATGGCAGTTTTGTTAAGTCTGAACCTGGTTGCAATGGTTGTAAACTACTTTGCTAAATTGTGTCTCAGATTTTGAACATTTTGACTACTCAAGAAAAGAAATAAAAATAATAATAAATAAAATAAAAATGAAAAAAAATATTTAAAAAAAGAAAATAAAAACCGTCTCAACTGCTGTTAAACTGCATGGTGCTGAAAGTGTGTGACTGTTGTCAAAGAAGAAGAGGAAAAAGGTGGGTTTTTTTTTTACAAACAAAGATGGATAATGTGATCCAGTGTGTCACCCACCCATCTCACACACACATGCACGCACACCCACACACAAACACTATTATAACAAAATGAGATTGACATTCTGTCATCGTGGGTGATTGTGACCTCCATTTGACCTGCTCAAAATACATGGCATCCCCAGGTTATCTACATAATGTAGAGAGAAGGGGCAAGAGAAACCATCTGAAAAATATATAAAAGAGAGAAGAGTGTGTGAGGGAGGGGAGTGAGGACAAAGAAAAATAATAAAGCATAACATAAACAAATGCATTAAACGGATAAATTAAACAGACAAGATTGAATTGTACATGACTGCTTCAGTCATGATTTCTTTGTACTCAGTACTGCATTCAGTTTTATTGTTTGCACCTTCAAATAGAAAATAAACCAATTCTTCCATTTTAAGCCTTTTAACATGTGGTTCAAGTGTGAGTTTGTATGAATTTGTTGTTTTACTCTGAGTCGACAAAGAAGTAAATTGAAGATAATGAATTAGAGCTTTGTTGAATTCACAAATAGCTACGTGAGTCCCACAGGGCTCAGTTTTAGGACCAGTCCTGTTTGTGCTTTATATGCTACCCCTAGGAAAAATAATCAGGAAACACAGCATTAATTTTCATTGTTATGCCGATGATACACAGTTGTATTTATCTATTAAACCTGACCAGAATGACCATAGAGAAACTGAATGCCTGCATCAGAGACTTCAAGACCTGGATGAAAATTAATTACCTTCTCCTGAACCCAGAAAAAAACTGATGTCATTACTAGGTCCTAAAAACCTCAGAGATGCTCTGCCTGACCAGATAGACTCCCTGGATGGTGTAAGTATAGCCCCCAATTCCACAGTTAGTAAGCCTAGGGGTTTTATTTGACCAGGATTTATCAATTTAGGCTCACATATCTCAGGCCTACAAAACTGCATTTTTTCACCTACACCTATAGCTAAGATCAGAGAAATACTCTCTAAAAGTGATGCTGAAAAACTCATCCATGCATTTGTTAGGTCTAGGCTGGATTACTGTAACTCATTGTCAGCAGCGTGTCCTAAGAGTTCTTTGAGAAGTCTCCAGCTTGTTCAGAATGCAGCAGCTAGATTGTTAGCAGGAACTAGCAGAAGAGATCACATCACCCCTGTGTTAGTTTCACTTCACTGGCTCACAGTTGGTTCTAGAAATAAGTTCAAAATCCTCCTGCTAACCTATAAGGCCTTACATGGTATGGCCCCATCCTATATTAAAGATCTCCTAGTGCTTTACCATCCAAACAGAACACTTCGCTTGCCAAATGCAGGACTGCTTGTGGTTCCTAGAATCAGTAAAAGTACAGTTGGAGGTAGAGCGTTTAGCCACCAAGCTTCTGTTTTATGGAATAAACTCCCAGATCATGCAAGAGAGGCAGACTCAGTTTCTACATTCAAAGTTAGACTGAAAACATTCCTCTTTGGACAGGCTTATTGTCAGACTAGTTAGTATTTAGAGAATATTTACCTTACTGTTAATTTGTTTAAATTAAACTTAACAATAACAATAAAGTTATTACTAGGCTGCTAGAAGTTTTTAGCTTGGGTAACTATGGTGCTCTGGGGTTCTGTCCTCTATTCTCATCTACTTCTACTCTCCCTCTCTTCTCTATTCTTGATCATTATTCATCATTTAGTTCCCTCTGTTTGGTGCAGTGCGATTCATGTACGCTCCCTCTTTCCAACTTCCCTCCTGGGGAGTGGGAGTGTTTCCAGATTCCTGACCTGACCGTGTACCTCGTCTCTTACTTGTCTCTACTACTGCTCCTATACCTGGCTGTGGATCCGGCTCATCTCGCGCCCCCAGCCATCCCCCAACTTTATCTGGATGAAGATCCTTTATTGGACTTTAAATATAATAATAATACATTTTATTTGTATAGCGCTTTAAATGGTACACAAAGACGCTTTACAACCCATAAGCAGAAACAGTTAATATGTAGTTGTAGTAGTAGTAGTAAATATGTAGTGTACGGTTAGATAAGTTCATTTTTCTCTATGAGTTCTGGTACATCGCCTGTCGGTCCTGGGGGAGGATCCCTCCTTTATGTGGACATCCCTGAGGTTTCTTCGGTTTTTACGGATTCCGTCTTTTTTAGGAGTTTTTCCTTACCGCGAAGGGGGGTCTAAGGGCAGGTATGCCAGTTTAGGTTAGTCTGTTTAGTTAAAGTTTAGTATTCTCCTATTGATTTCTATGGATTGATGATTCTTTTTGATTGTATGTATACCTTACAAGACTTACGAAGCCCACTGAGACGACTGCTGTTGTGAATTTGGGCTGTGTAAATAAAATTGAATTGAAATTGAATTTGTCTATTACTTGACCAAAATGTTTTTTTTTTCTTAATGGAAGATATCCCATATTTGGTAGGCCACATAAACTGACGGAAAGGGTGAGCAGATGCTGAAGCAAAGAGGTCACAGATTTTATTCACAATTGTTACTGCATGCAGTATACAGAGAGCTTCAAGGAATAGATGTTCTGCTCTGAGCTGTGGTGACGAGATTCTGGCTGGGTGTTTGGCGGCTTCTGGGTCTTCTGGGTCCCCGCTTCCGCATTGGCCCACGCCTCTGTGTCCAGTGGCCCCAATGGCTGCCATCCAGTATGGCTGAGCATGCCTCCTTTGTGGCCTTGGGGCCCTGACCTCGGGGATACCTGTGCACCATGGTGCCGGAGTCCTCTGCAGGTGGCTGGGGGCGTGGGCGATCTCCCTCGCTTGGGTTGCGTGGGTCCTTTCGCCGGGGATGCTCTGGGTCCGGGGGGTCTCCTTTCCCCTCTCTCCTGGTCTGGCCGATCAAGCTGGGTAGGATCTGGTCCCCCTAATGAACATATGGTACACTTCGGCAGTGTCCTTGCATCTCCAACCCCACTTGCCCGTGCACACTGTCACACTGCTTCTAACCCACAGTGTATTGATGGAGGCATCAGATATTTGCAGTATGACCCATGGTCAGTTACAAACGCTTATCTTTGTGTCATAATTTCATTCTTGGATGTAACTTTTTTTTAGCTGATCTAGCATACATGTTGTGAAGTTCAAAATCGTAACCTTACTCAGATTAGCAGCTATGCACACACATCCCCTTATTTTCTCCCCCTCTCTTTTTTTATTCTATTTCAGCCCCCCACCCACCTTTTCAAACTCCCCCCCTCTTTTCCCTCTATATAAAAAGAAGATATATATTTAATAAACAAATAAAGAATAATTTAAGAATAAAAATACATAAGGGGGTTTACACAAACATACTCATTGGCTCTTAGAAGATATATTACTGTTTTAATAGTAAAATCTGTCCAACACAAGAGGCATTCAACTCTCATCCGTTTGCTCATTTGTTGTGTAGGGCACGATAAAATAAATGAACAAACATACATTTTGTCAGCTGACGCCTGTTAATGTGAACAGCAGTTAGGACTGAATTCTATTTAGGGACACCGAAATAGCCTCCACATTCTTACTTAAACAAAAATTTAAGTTTCCTGTGATTCTTGAAAACTTACAAGTATTTATGATGTGTTTTGCTTTTTTTTTAGCTATATGTCCTTTTGTTTTTTTTTGAAAAGATTTATACATTTACTGGCTACTATATTAGGCACACCTGTCCACCTGGTCATTAAAGCAAATTTGTAATCATCCAATCGCATGGCAGCAACTCAATACATTCAGGCACGTAGACATAATCATGTCGTTCTACCACAGTTCAGATCCAGCATCAGTTTGAGGAAGAAAGGTGATTGGAGAGACTTTGAACTTCTCTGAACGCACAACACGTCCAACCTTGAGGCAGACGGGCCACAGCAGCAGTAGACCACACGAGGTGCCACCCCTGTCAGCTAAGAACAGGAAACTGAGGCTACAATTTCCAGAGGACATGGCTGCACACAAAAATAGGCTACAATTAACACAGTCTCACCAAAGCTGGACAATAAAAAATTGAAAAACATTGTCTGGTCTGATCAGCAACTGATTATCTAAAAACAAAACAATACTTAATTTTTTCTGACAATACCCCCTTCATAATCATAACAGCTGATAGGTCTCCAATGCAAAGAAAACAGGCAGATAAAACATATCAAAATGCACTGAAATTTGGGAAGTGGCCCATTCTGATAAATGCTCAGTCCTTTTGTTTGGTTGTGAAAGTAATTGTTCAGTTATCCAGATGGCAAGAGATAAACAGAAGCAGCTGGCATGGTTTACTGTCTGCACACCTATTTCCCACACATTTTACACACACAAAGATGCAACAATACTATAAAGCAAAAAAAAATCTTTTGACAGGTGTATACATATTTACAAAAAATGTACATTTTGAATTGTAAAAAGTAGTTCTCCGGCTGTCTCTATTAGTATCAGCAGCACAGATGAAGCTTACAGATGTTCAATTGTTCCCATTAGGTTTATTGCACTGCTGTGATAAATAAGGTGAGATTTTCTATCAGGAAACAGATGTCAACACTTGCTGGCATTCATCATCTATTTACAACCATCAGAAGAAAGTATCATTGTAAAGAGAGATGTTGCTTTTATTTGATCATTTTAAAAAAATGTCTTTTTTTATACCAGATAATTCCTGTTTTACCCACTGAAGAGTAAAGATTCATATGAGAGAGTTAATATGTTTTCAAAGTAAAATCTTATTTAGAACATGGTTTGAAAGTGTTTGATTTGGTGAAGGATAAAACAATTCCACTCTCTGCGTTGCTTTTCTTTCTTCTCATCAAGTTTTAGAGTACATTTCAGTCATTTCAGTTATGCATGTAAGCTGGGATGCGTGTCTTCAATGGCCACAAACGGTATGAGTGCAACCTTTAATGTGTCAATTCAATATCTCCACCTCCTGGAGTTTCCATTATGGCTTCGACCATTCTATGAAATGGAGTGTCATTTTTCCAACCTCTTTCGCCCAAAATGCATTCTTTTCCAACAAAGGGCACACACTTCAGGCTTCAGTAACAGAAAATATGGATCCACTCTTTCGGCCCGTTTCAAATTCATGTATGAATTAAGGAAAAGTTAAAAGTTGACATATTAATCAAAAGTACATTTGATTGTTATTATCCACAAAAGTTAGCCCTACAATGTTTTGTTGTGGACCAGATTCTGCAGCACATTTCACCCACCTGATGGTCACAAACCACTTGTTTGAGGACAGTAAAGTTCACATCTGAGTCAGAGAAAAAGTGTGGATTGAGTCAGGTGTAAAAGAAACATATCTTGTTAGAAAAGTCAAACTAGAAATGGTGAGCTACAGTCTTTAATCCATCTACAACTGTCTTTTGAAACTTTAAGAGTTTAAGACCGAAACCATCCTGAGCCAAATCCAGTCATGTGTTGAGTGCTGCAAAAATGTTTTCTTTTGGTTTAATTTAGTTTATTAGTTTTAAAGAGATAATGACATTTTTATGGAATGCTTTGGATACCAAAAGGGATTTTGCTGTCATCAGGAGTGGTTAGGTTTAAGGTTAATATTTTTTCTGCTATCAGCACACACTTAATGTCACACATTTTTTTCCACGTTTATTAAATCTTGGAGAGAAATCTTGTGGTGTTGGAAACTTCATGCAGGTTCACAGGGGATGAACTACATATTTAACCCCTTGAACCCAAAAATATTATAATGTAGGTCGTCTTTAGCTGTCATTCTCAGCTACAGAATGTCTCTATCACAAATGGTCTCTGCTTTCTTTTTTTGTTTTGTTTTAGAAAATACCATGACCAGATGAAGGTGATCCTTTGTTTTGACAGGACAATAGTGAGTGACTCTACACTAGTGAACGAAGCAGGAACGCCAGTCTGTTGAAAGAGTTATGCAGTGGACTATCTCAAGTATCCAAGCAGACTAACTTACAGTTGTGTCGGCGTTTCCAGCAGCAGTATCTCTACACTGCCCTTCAAAGTATCAACGGAATGAACGCCCCTGAGACTTTTTGCTTTACTTGACTTAAATTTTGCAATACCGTTGGGACATCCTTCCTCCTGAAATCTGAAATGAGTTTAACTGCTTGCTTTCAGGCTCAATGTCCTGTCACAGGGGGGTGGTTGTTAGGTTTGTCTCGATGAGAATGTCTTGGCCCTGATTCTATTCCAAGTCATTTGATTTTAAAGATCAGTTGAGTCCCAATGCAATACTTTTGTAAAACATTTAAAAAAGGAAAAATGAATTGAAATAGAATTTAGGATTCATATCTTCACTGCACCACGACCGCTCACCAGACAGTGAATACGACATTCACCTTTCACAAAAAATTGTCATGATGTGACGCGTAGGGGATAGGAAAAGTGTTTGGTTTCTACAACAGATGTGTTTGGAGCTGAGAGGAGGAAAGCTCTTCCATCCTCTGCAATAGGATTTACACTCTGTTCTATAGACAGATCTCAAATAGGAAGTTGGAGGTGTGATTTAGTGAATTTATGAAGGTGTTAGATGATGAGAGTCTGACAGTTTCCATTGCAATTTGAATTTTGACACAGAAAAAGTGCGATGCTATGCAAATAAAAATGCATTACACCAGGGAGGGTTGTTTTGCTATTTCCTTTGAATTTTCACAGAAAAACAGCATTGCATTTTACAATGCAATGTATTTAAAGTGACTTTAAAATGCATTTAAAGCAAACCATGTATTGAAATTTGTTTTTTTTTTAACATTGAATTTGAATTTGCAAAATGAAATGTTCTTTGAATTATGCCAAAAAAAACTTGACAATTTAAAATCCAATTAACTTTGTCTTTATTTAAAATTTTGTTTTTTAAATTGTCATATTGAATTGTAAATTTGAATATTGAATTCTAAATCGCAACATGTATTTTCATATCCAAGCCTGAATTGCATATTGAATTGTGAATAGAAAAATGCATTTTTAAATTGCATGATCACATTTCAAATTCAATTGTTAATTGAGAATTGCATTTTAGTTTAAATTATGACTCAAAAAAACTTCTATACAAAGGACTCCTGGAGAGCGTGTTTACAGCCCAACAGCAGAACACAGACCAAAATACAACGTTGAAGCTAAAGCTAAAACTGATAAAACGCGTTAAACAAGGAAGTTCTGTTCCCATAATCCATAGTGATCATCATCTGTCAATCATATCACCGCGCCCACTCATTAAGCAAAAATAGATGCTGTGTTTTAAAAAAAAGGACAAACTTAGAAAAACAATTTACCACTCCCAGAGAAGTAAACGGTTTAAGGCATTAAGGGGTTTATTTGAGGTGTGAAAATGACCATTTTAACATGGGAGTCAATGGAAAAGTGCTCACTCTGGCCAGTTGTGGTACTGCAACGTTTTGTTACTTCCTGGTTGGCTTCTCCCCCCGCTTGCTAGAGTTACCACTTGATCGGGACCAGACAACCTGTGGTAAGTTAATAAATAGTTCATTTAAATCGAGATGTTTCTGAAGTCTCTGGGCTGTTTGGCATGCTGACTGGTGCAAGGTCCAGATTTTATACACCAAATGTGCGCAAGGTTTGCAACACTGAAGTGTTTCTTTCAGAGTTAGTAGAGGCACCTTAGAAATCTGCAGGTTGTCTGGCATGCTCTATGCCTTCTCTGGCTGCATTTACATTTCTTGATGCCCAAGTCCGATTTTCTGACTAAATTCGATTTTTTTTATGACCTGCTTACGTCATTTTCTAAAAGTGACCCGTATTAAATTTTTGCATTTACACTATACAATGCTGAAACTATCAAACGTAGACAGTCTGAGGACTATGTAGCAGCATTTCCGCCTTCCGCAGACCTGAGCACTGACCGCACGGATTTAAAAAATTATGAGCGAGCAGGCCCTTAATAATAATCATAACAGTAATAAAAGCACATTTAGAAGATGTGTGTTGGTCCAAACGTTTAGCATTTCGAAAAAGATACAAGCAATGCTTGTTCCCCCCCCCCCT
Organism: Oryzias sinensis; assembly: GCA_037389245.1. NCBI lineage: Eukaryota > Metazoa > Chordata > Actinopteri > Beloniformes > Adrianichthyidae > Oryzias > Oryzias sinensis. The sequence continues at coordinate 28,064,000 of CM074488.1, forward strand.
TTTTGTTGTGTTTCTTTTGTATGACTGTGGTTGTCATGGAGGTAACGCAGCGACGGAAGGAGTTGCCTTGGGCGCTCCAGGATGAGGCAGGTGCATGAGAGGAGGACTGCTCGGCCGGCTTATGTACTCTCTGAGTTTTGAACGAGGAAGTGTTTGCAGACGTTGTGCTGTACTAACAGTTTGATCCAAGAAATATACGGCTTATAGCCTTTTCCAGAGCAACGGTGTCCCGCTTGATTAGTTACTGTTTGCGTCCCGACCGGGACCGGACCGGAAATAACAGCGGTTTCTACTACGGTCTGAAGCCTGAGGCTATCCTAGGCACTTTAACGTTGGGAGTTGGGTCATCTAGACCCACTAGACAGTGCTCTGAACCTTTTTTCTTCAATGATTTGTGATCTTCACTGGTGTCCATGGATTCCATGAAATATTTCCACCTTTATCATGGTAGGGAAGACACCTGCATGTAAGGGTGGGGTCATAGGATAGAAAAACGGTTAAAGAACACTTGTGGTTAGTGATGGGTGGGTGAGGCATCATGAAGCATTTCCAAACTGTAGTGATGGCATAACTGGATTGATCAGGAGATCAAATCATTTGGCAGCAATTTTTCCCAAAAAGATTCAACCTTGTAGAACACTTACAACACCTAACCACAGCAACATCTAGTGGCCAAAAAAGTTTTTCAAAATGCTGAACTGAATAAACAGAAATGGATTTGGGCTTTTTTTTAACATCACAGATTGGTTTAAACAGTACGTTTTGTGTGAAAGGACATTTTATGCAAACCAAACTGTATTCAGGTGGGGATATAGAAGCATTAAGCTGCTTTTCAAACACTTTATTTAATTATTACATATAATGCAAATGCCTGACAATGAACTTGCTAAAATGAATTAAAATAAAATGTGTAAGATGTCCAAACCATAATTAGATCCAGCACTGGGTTGAGTTGAGTCTGGACTGGGTAATAAGTCAGGATGTTTTTTTTCTCAGGTCGCTTGCAGCTGAATCAGGACAACAGCAGGGAACATTCAGACATGTCACTTGTCATCAGGATTGGCTCACAAATAAAAACAAGAGAATACTGGTCAATATTCAATACTTCCCCAACGTTTTCCTCTGTAATGTTTGTGGATAGGAAGAAAAGACTGGCGATATCATGACAAAGCACATAAACAAAACGGATCATGTCTATGTTACGGACACATTGGGGCTTTTCAACGTTTAATTGTAGCTCATCCTATAGTTTTAATGAACAGAGGAGGTCAGTGCCCAGGCTGTTTGGAGTCCTTAAAAAAATGAGAATGAAAATCAGGAAAACATCTGAACCAAAAACACCCATGTTTGTTTTTAAATACCCAAATAAATTAGTACAAAGGTCACCCTTTTATGTTTTATTTAACCTTTCAACCTTTTAGGATATCTGTTCAGGGGTCACCACAGCTTTCACTGATTCACACAGAGAGTTTTATACCGGATGTCCTTCCTGACAAAATCCTGTATTTTATCCAGGCTGGGGACCCATACAGGGGGACCCAGACTTGAGCCCCATACTGGGGCAGTAGGGTAAAGGGTCTTGTCCAAGGACCCACACTGGATGAACCTTATTGCACACCCTGTGAATGAACCCTAGTTTCCCATGTGCCAGTACAACATGCAGCCGACTGAGCCATCCAGCCGCCTTATCAAGAATTCAATACAGGTTGGAATGACCACTTTTGGTCTTCTTGCTGTCACAACTTCACCTAACAACCACTCACCCTGACCCATCCACCCACATCAGTGGTCCAGACAAGCACTTTAATGACAGGTTTGGGTTCATTCTCAGTATAGCTTACCAATCCTTAGAGCTCTGTCTCCATCACAAAAAGATCATTTTTGGTGATTACTTTCTCTCTCTCATCTGCTTGCTCTCTCCTTTCCTATCCCTGTCTGTTTTGTCGATTTCCACTCCACTTCACTTTCTTGTTTACATGACTGACACATCTTTCTGCCCCCACTCTCATGTCCTTGCTTCAGAAACCCTTTTCTCTACCTTTTTTTTGTCTGAATGTGGAAATAGTAAAGCATTCTCAGTACTATCTCACTGTGGGCTTCATTGTGCAGGTGCTCCCTGGCCAGCTGCCTATTCACACAGTCCTGCCAATTATGACTCCATTCAGACAGCATGAGAGAAGACGTCATGAAATCCCTGCCACTCTACAAACACACACCACCTTTCTGTCTATCTCCACTGATGAACAGCTAAGTAGCCCCTGCTGAAGGAGTCATCGTTTTTTTAAAACTGGAATCATGATTCCCCCCCAGTGTTATTATTTGATTCAATCTTATTTTTAATGCCGTTTATCCTTTTTTCAAGCTGATAATAAAATAACACACATGGCTAGACCTTTTTTTCTGTCTTTATGACACGAAATGTGTCTTATTTAAAAAAACAGCTCCTCCCACTAATTTTTGAGACCAAGTTAATGTATAAATGTTGGTTTTATTTCTGAAAAAATGGGGAAAAAAGAATGCACATTTGGTGGTTTAATTAATAAGTTAACAGATCCTAGCTTTATAAATAACTTTTTTTCTCCATCTGCATTATGTTTTTTCCGTGTTTTAATGCCAACTTAGTTTTTCTGTCCTATAGCAGTGTTTTTTACTAAGTGTGCCACTGTACACTAGCATGCTGTGAAAGATGGTCAGGTGTGCCATGGGGAATTATTCCGTTTTATCTCGTAGGTCTAAGAATGATCACCTGATACATAAGTGCCTATAGGATGCCCACACAAACCACACTCTGTCTAATTTCCTCATTCCTAAAATGACATATCTGTTCAAATTGTATTCTGTATTTGATTTCTATCATTTTTTATACTGTCTTTTATCTGTTTTATAATTGTATGTGTACTGTCTGTCTCTTAAACTTTGTTTTATTTCTTAACCTGCCGAAGGACTCCAGATAGAAATGATCCTGCAGCTGTAATGTGATATATTTACATTTTTTTTTAAATACTTGAAATTGAACAGTTTACTATGGAAAACCTGACAATCTGGTTGAAAAACACTGATCTACACAGTGGGTCCATTATGTGGAAAATACGACATGAAGTATTTTTTATCACCCCAATACAATCACATTCCTACCCTTAAAATCTTTAAAGTAAAACAAACCCTGTGTACACAACATCCACTGAGTTCTTTTTTCCAATGTATTGGGAGTAGTGCAATTGTTCAATATTTAGAGTTGCTCTGGCAGAAACAGGAAAAAAATACACAAATAAATTTTATTTGAATTATTTTGAGGTTATATAACGTTGCATTTCAATAAGGTGGAAAAAACAACTGCTTTAGTTCAAAATTGTTATTAAAGACTGTTGAACCTGTATCCCCCCCAAGAAAAAAGGGTTTAACTTCAAGCTTTTGTGCCAAAACTATTACAAAAATGCACAAAAGAAATCTAGTAGATCTTTAATGCAGACTACATAGTTTTTCTTTTTTTCTCCTTGAATTTCCATCACTGATATGCCATTTGTGTTTTGTTTTTTTTGTTCATGCTCACAATTGGTTGAAAAACACAGCTTCAACAGATGTTTCAGAGGTTTTTTAAATCATCTTCATGATGCTCTCTCTGCTGCAGTTAATACCAAATCTCTCCTGTTAAAACAACATTATAGTGATGCTGTGCTTGTCTGATAACTAGTTTCTTACAACTGCAACAACTATTTTACCTTTTCTGTTTCAAAACAGATAATAAAAATCTATTTGTTGTTCATCTGCATGCTGTTTTGGCATTGTTGGAGTTAATAACCTGCCTAGTTTATGGTAATCCAGTGTTTTCCACTCGCTCCCCTGTCAGTAGTGGCAAATGTTAGTTATGTAACTGTGCTTAAAAAAGTATTTGGGTAAAAAAGCAATAAAAAAAAGAGAAATTAAACTTAACTTCCAGAGGGATCTTGAACACAGTAAGTTTTTTTATTTTTCCCATTGAGCTAAAATAACAACATTGATTTTCTATTTTATGTTAATTTGCTACTTTTTTTTTTACAAATTAACCACATGCAAAATCTTTTAAATATCATTACAATTTTTTTAACACATGTGTGAGACTGACTTCTAGCACATCATGGCTCTTCTCATGACAAACACTAGGTATGGATTGTGGGATTTAAGTACTGCCATTGTTTTGGGGTTTTTACATACCCATATACGTATACGTTCACGAGCACAATGAACTAATGAAGTTGCTTTTTGCTATGATTCTCTATTCTTATAGAGTAGAGCAGTTGTTAACGGTGGGATTCCACTGTGGCTGAGAAAAGAGAACGACTTAGGGAGGAGGCAGAGGTAGCCATGGCATGGAGACCATGGCTAGTAATTAGGAAACTGGTCTCATGTTAAAGTGTAGTGACTTTGGGAGAGCTATTTAGCCTGCTAATGAGCCTCTAACAGTTTATTGATGCCACTTCTCCCATCACTTTTCTGATGTTAACTTCTCTTTAACCCATTTTTTTCTGTCTTGTGGGACTCCCCGAGCAACCATTGTCACTAATTAATTGAAATTAGGACAGATCAAATGCATTCTAACTTTTCTTATATGAGCAGAAGGACCTGAGGGATGAAATTCCAATTTAGAAACTTGGGGATTTCTGGTCTGCCCCTTCAACACTGGGAAACGAGGACTCCTATTAAAGGCACAAGGCACTAAAACATCTAAGTAATAGACAGTAATCTAGAGGCTATAGTCACATCATCCAACTTGATTCAATGCGATTCAAAGACATTTATAATAATACGGCCTTAGTTATACACTTCTTTTGTTTGCCTCAGGACAGTTTCTATAGGTGTCCAAGGAAATAAAGAATTTTGATTACAGAACTTGTGTTCCATTTTGCTCAACTGTCTCATCACATTTAGCAATATTCAGAGCTCAGTGCCCCTCAAATTGATTATATTTTTACTAAAGTTAGAATTCTTAAAGTCATATTTACGTCTACAACAGTGTCATGTTAGTATTGATCTATGTCATTCAAAATTTTTAAATATTATTTTTATTTTGTTGTGTTATTTATTTTAAGTTAGTGTTGTACTTTTCCCACATAAGTTAGCGAATAACATTTTGCATGAAGATGTGCTCTATTTTAGTAATAGTTTTATCGCATCTTTGCTGAAATGTAATAGAACAATAAAGTGACCCTATCATGTCCAAAGTGTTAGAAATGTAAAACAAGCTTTATTATTCTTAAAGGTCATATTTAATAAAACTTGACCTATGAACAGTTATTTGGACAATAACTGATCAATTATGTATGGTTGTTTTTTTTTACTTTAAAAGCAGCACACATAATTGAATATTTTCTTGGCCCAGTTAAAAAAAAACTGTTAGTCATGGAAGTACAATAGAATTGGCAGCAAAACATATCAGATAACTTTTAATACAAATAGACCTGGTGTCACATATATTGTGAAAACATTTGCTGATTCTTTCAAGTGAGAACACTCCGAGCTCTTGCTTTACAACAGGAAGCTTTCAGCCTTCCATTGAAATGGTGTTTGCAAATATAGCTGAAGCTCTGATGCAATCAGTCACTTGAATTGCCATTTTTCCCCTTGTGCCTCTGTTCACATGAAACTAGATTATGATGCTAGTCTTGAGGAAAAATATATAAATAAGTAAAAAAAATATATTGAGTGAGCACCGCTTATACAGTTACTGCTCAGGTGTTAACTATTATTGAACTTCTGCACATATTAGTGGTGTAACAATTCAATTTAACAACAAACCGGTTTATATCCTAATTTGTTGATGCTGATCCAATTCATAGTTGATTTTGGTTCATTTTGAACGATCCAATTCACTGACCTCAAATGGATCCAGGACATCTTTAGCCGAAACTTCCACTAGTGTGACTCTGGGTACTAAGCAGTGCAGGTGAAGTTTTCCACATTCCTTCTATTTCTTGCAAGATACTCAAGTGTAAACTAAACATGTGGACAAACAGAAACTGAAAAAGAAAAGACAAATACAATCACAAAACGTTTACACAAATTTTTTTTCCAAGTTTAAATTTCAGCTCAATGATGGACTTTAAACACAAACTTTTTATGCAATGTATCATTATTGCAGAATTGTGCTTCAAATAAAGCACTTTGTTTACCAGATTGTAAATTAATCATTTAATGTCGATATTGACAACAATTAAACAGGAAAGTAACCATGTGAAAGAGCTAAGTTAAATTTAATGTGGTCGAGACTTTCAAGTTAGTGGGTCTAAGAAAAATAGTTGGGCGCAGCAGTGCAACCAGTGCAAAAATGTAATCTGATTTAATTCAATTTAAAAAAACAAAAAGATCCGCTGTGCAGAGGTCATTGAAGCAAGCGAAATATTTCAAGTCAGGACAGAAAAACATGTCAGAAATCCAGGCAAGGAGCCAAGGAACCACAGTGGCTTCAAGGCCCACAGCACTTAGAATCAACACTAGATTAGTGAACAGGACACACTTGAATAAAGGAACACACAGGTGAAGGGAGTTAAGTAATTAGAGCCAGGAGTAAGAGCAAAGATCAGACGAGTAAAGCAAGTTAATCACGACAGGTTCTTTGGTTAATAATAGTTTTGATGTTATGTCATTTTTTGTGGGTTGAATAGAGAAACTGAATGCCTGCATCAGAGACATCAAGACCTGGATGACAACTAATTACCTTCCCCTAAATCCCAGAAAAAACTGAGGTCATTATACTAGGTCCTAAAAACCTCAGAGATGCTCTGTCTGCTCAGATAGTCTCCCTGGATGGCATAAGTTTAGCCCCCAATTCCACAGTTAGAACAGTTGGGGTTGAACAGGATTCATCATTTTAGGCTCACATATCTCAGGCGTGCAAAACTGCATTTTTTTCACCTGCGGAATATAGCTAAAATGAGAGAAATACTGTCTATAAGTGATGCTGAAAAACTCATCCATGCATTTGTTACGTCGAGGCTGGATTACTGTAACTCTTTGTCAGCAGCGTGTCCTAAGAGTTCTTTGAGAAGTCTCCAGCATGTTCAGAATGCAGCAGCTAGATTGTAAGCAGGAACTAACAGAAGAGATCACATTATCCTGTGTTAGTTTCACTTCATTGGCTCCCAGTTGATTCTAGAATGAAGTTCAAGATCCTCCTGCTAACCTATAAGGCCTTACATGGTGTGGCCCCGTCCTATATTAAGGACCTCATAGTCCCTTACCACCCAAACAGAACACTTTGCTCGCAAAACGCAGGACTGCTTGTGGTTCCTAGAATTAGTAAAAGTACGGTTGGAGGTAGAGCGTTTAGCCACCAAGCTTCTGTTTTATGGAATAAACTCCCAGATCATGCAAGAGAGGCCGACTCAGTTTCTACATTAAAAGTTAGACTGAAAACATTCCTCTTTGGACAGGCTTATTGTCAGACTAGTTTGTATTTAGAGAAAATTTGCCTTACTGTTAATTTGTTTAAATTAAACTTAACAATAACAATAAATGTTAGTAGGCTGCTAGAAGTTGAAGCTAGGGTAACTATGGTGCTCTGGGGTTCTGTCCTCTATTCTCATCTACTTCTACTCTCATTCTCATTTACTTATCATTTACACTGACCAAAAATATAAACGCAACGCTTTTGTTATTGCTCCTATTTCTATTGTTATGACCTCAAAGATGCGAAACATTTTCCACATTTAGTTTTTATGCCTCTGTTTAGTGCAGTGTGATTCATGTACGCTCCCTCTTTCCCACTCCCCAGGAGAGCAGTGGGAGTGCGTCCAGATTCCAGTTGGCTCATCCGTGTTCCTGTACCTGACCGTGTACCTCGTCTCTGGCTCGCCTCTACTACTACTGGCCCTACACCTGGCTGTGGGTCCTGTCTCCTGCTCGTCTCGCGTCCCCAGCCGTCCCCCAATTTTATCTGGATGAAGATCATTTGCTGGACTTTAAATATGTAGTTGTAGTAGGAGTAAATATGTAGTTGTAGGGTTAGATAAGTTCATTCTTCTCTACGAGTTCTGGTACATGGCCTGTCGGTCCTGGGGGAGGATCCCTCCTTCATGTGGACACCCCTGAGGTTTCTTTGTTTTTTCTGGAATACGTTTTTTTAGGATGTTTTTTCTTACCGCGAAGGGGGGTCTAAGGGCAGGGATGCCAGTTTAGGTAAGTCTCTTTAGTAAAAGTTTAGTATTATCCTTTTGATTTCTATGCATTTATGATCCTTTTTGACTGTATGTTTACTTTACAATTACCAGTACGAAGCCCATTGAGATGACTGTTGTTGTGAATTTGGGCTATAGAAATAAAAATGAATTTAATTGAATATAGCTAAACTCATCTTAAAATTGGAGGAGTGAGTATAGCTCTGAAGAAAAAAATCTCTTGGGATTTAAAGAAGGCAGGCGCATGTTTAAAAAAAATCAATCTCTTCCTCTTGTCTACTGATGAAGAGGACTTATTGGCATATACATCTATATTAACATGACCATTAATGACCCTCTTGTGTGTTGCCTGTGAGTGCGTGTCTGGCCAGGCGAGACACGTTGCCTGACTGATTCACATGAAGTAAAGGTGGCCTTATGCCTGCCACAGGGTGGGGGCTGACACATAAAAAACACATGAGGATGAAAGCTTGGGACACCCACCCAATGTAAAGCTCTGGCACCCAGCAGGAGAGGAGGGTTCACACCTGTGTCCAGCTGACTCCTGCGCTTTCCTCCATCTCTTTTACACACAACACACAAACACGCCACAGGGACTAGAATTAATCCCTGATACTCACACAATAGCCCCCCTCCATTTCCTCTGCCGCACTGGACCCATTCAGGTCTTCTACTCACAGTCCTAACAGGGATTAAGGGTAATGAACTGGAAGGAGTTAACAATAAATGAATCAGGGCCTATGAGCAGCTCTTTAATTCCATTTTGTGTTTTGCTGCTCTTCTTTCCTCCCTTTCTGTTTGAACAGAAGATGTAGTCCACTTGAATCTCAAAAGTGTGGGACAAGCATGAATTGAAACTAGCTCTGTCACATGCAGATGGGCACAGACCACTAACTGCTGATGCAGCTTGCTGATCCCATCTGTTCCCAACAATATTGACTCGGAGCTGAGAAGCAAAAAGAATTCAACTTGGTTCAATGTTTAACTCTTAAGAACATTTTAGTGTCGCAGCATATGGAGATAAGGACATTTGGTCATCATTTCTATTTTCAGCAGCACATTTTACTAGTTAGTAAATCTCAGTCTGAAATCAACCACTTATTTTGATGAATTTCAATTCAATCAAGCTGGTTCAAAGATCAACAAGATAAGACTTGATTGGCTTTTTGAAATCTTGTTGAAAAGATTCTGTGTTTTAAGTCGTTTTTCACTGTTTTGTTTGTGTGTAAATTTGTGTATTTTCATTTATTAGTGTGTGGTTTGTGCGTTAGTGAAGTGAACCTATTGCCTACATCAGTGTCTCATTCTATGTTTGCATTGACTGAGGTCTCTGAGGGGAAAAGCTGCACTTTCTACTTCCCTGCCCATGTTTTTTAATTGGAGTGACACACTCAGAAACACACAAACACACACACGGAAACACACACACGTGCTTGCAAGAAACACACGTACACATACACGTGCACACACATACGCAGACATACATAGAAGTTTGGGGTTTGTTTCTACAGTCTTAAATGTTATCTCAATTTTTTTTCCTAAATATAATGTCACAGCACTATGATTAAAAAAAGGAAAATTTACTTAAAGGGGAAAAAGAAGCTTTTCACTGTGCAGGAAAACACTTTAGGCAGCTATTTAAAATTGGAAAATGCTAATGAAAATTTTTAAAGAGTGTCAATTGTGCTACTTTTTTTTACGGCAATAAATCATCAATTCACGACATCGCTGTACAAAAGAGGGCAACAAAAACTGCAATAATAGAAATAAAGCTCTTGTTAACAAATTTATAGAAAATCATAAAATGCTTCATCATGTTCCTTTGTGGAAATGAAGTCATGACTATTAGGAGCAGAAGAAACCTTTGGTTAACATTTCTGCCTAACTATAAAGGCATTAATTTCTCTCTACAGTAACAGACAAAATCATATTTATAACAAGTCTATGAAGAGTATGGTGGCATATTGGTTTGCACTGTTGCCTGACAGAGAGAAGGCCCTTGTTTCAGTCTCGGCTGGGTATTTCTACGTGGAGTTTGTTCTCCTTCTGCATGCATGTTTTTTTTTTTCAGGCACTCCAGCTTCCTCCTACAGTCAAAAAAAATCTTTAGAGGTTGATTGATAATTCTAATGTGTCCCATTGGTATAAAAGTGTGTCTGGTTGTCTCTATCTGCATGGGTTTATGATGGACTGGTGAGATGTCCAGAGTATACCCCGCCTTCACCCAATGAGGTAGGCTCTATGATAATCCTGTGAGCCAGAACAGAAACATGTAGTTATTAAAACTGAATGGATGGAAAACAACTTTAAAAATTTACAGTCATTTCAAATCAGAAACATTTTCCCTCTGCTGAGGGAACAAGCAAAAGAGGAAAAAAGGGGGAACAAAAAAAATCGACACGGTTCTATTTGTGTTGCATGTTTCCCACTTGTCTCACTCTGTCCTAAATCATTGTCTGGACCGACAGCATCGGCCCTTCAGGATCCCAATGAGGTTTGTCATTTTCTTCTGAGTAATCATTTAGTGACATACATCATTACAATATGAAAGAGAAAATGTAGGTTCCAAAATGTCTTAGATCACTTCAGTACAAAGTTTTGTTGATTTGAAATTGTTCCTGTCATTTCTCCCCCAGCTCTTTCTGGGCGTTTTATGGTTGTTTGCCAGAGTCTAAAGCAATCCTGGCACGTTTCTGAACTGTCTCAGAGGACTGACAGCAGCCACATCAATCCTGAGCTGTCAGTTTTGTCGTGGTGCAGGTGTGTGAAGGTGGAAGGACAGGGGAGGTTCTGAATTTACATTTATATGAGTGCACATGCTTGTGGCACTGGACCTATTGACACGTTAAAATGTTGACATGCTAATCACAGGGCTAGGGGAGGCCACCTGTCCAGTAAGGTGATGGAAAAAAGTGCCCTGAACCCATACACACATGTACCCCCCCATCAACAAAACACTTAGAAGCACCCACACAAGTATGCACACTCACAACGGCTGCCATGTAAATACCTGGAATGGCTGTCATTTTTCTGACAAAACACACTATTATGCTAATAGACATCTTTCACAGTGGTGCTGTTGGAGATGTCTCTAACATAGGCTTTTGACTGTCGATCAGTTTACTCTTTCATTTCTCGTGCATCACTGTTTATAGCCTGTCAACCAATCTTTCCCAATATCTGCTTCCTAAACTGCAAATTTGTCATGTGTACTCTTTTACCATCTAAATTGTCTTTTTATTTGTCATCCTTTACAAGTCTTTTCTGTATGATAAACACTTCTTTTCATTCTTAGAGTTTTTCCTACATTTTTTAGTACTTTAATAATGGGTGTAAACCTGCTTTATCTTTTGTTTGTTCAGCAGTGACCCCTGACCCAGTGGGGATCACTTCCACCGTCAATTCTTTCACTATAGCTAAGCTTGACTGAGCTGTGAAAGCTAATGCATAGCTGCCAGTGAAACCAAACTCTTGGCTCAGATTGATCAAACTTAACCTCATCCTGCTCTTTAAACCCTTGAACTCTGGGATAATCTTCTTATCCAGTCAACAGCCACGAATGAAGAAACTTTTTAGTAGACCGAAGAGACAACAGTTGCTTTAAATATGTAACCTGTTTCTACCAAAGTAGCTATAATTTTCTATGTGTACAATAAAAACAATTGTTTTGGCGATTAAGATAATAAGATAGTTTACACTTTCTGGAATTTCTCTGGTATTGGGCGCATCAAACGTAATGTTCTGACTGCCACGTCTGTGGAACAGGATAAGCCTGAACCTCAAAAGGGGACCCAGGACAAACTTCTTCCAAAAACCCAGTTATTCTGTAGCAAGCGTCTGATGACTTGGGATTTCTACGTTTTTTAAAGCAAAA